>JANQAP020796868.1:0-12148 GCA_026874005.2 Erythroxylum coriaceum | reverse complement strand
TGTTTGGCTGAGAGGAATGACTATTTCATTCCTTATCTATTCCTGGTAATAGGTTGTTTCTTTGTTTGGTTGAAAAAATTATACGGAATAGATAATCTTAAGGTTTAGTTATTCTTGAATTTGCAAAATATCTAAAGACACCCCTCCCTTATCTTTAGTTATTCTTGGAATGGTAGTGGTGAATAATAATAATAATAATAATAATAATAATAATAATAATAATAATAATAATAATATATTATTATTATTATTATTATTATTATATAAAATAAAAATAATAATAACAGTTAGTAGGGACTATAATAGATATTTTGGTCTTTTTATTAGTTATTCTTTTGTCATTCCAAATTTATGTTTTAAAACCAAACATTAGCATCTATCATCGTTAGAAATTCTTAGGAACAAACCAAACTAAGTAATACTCATTCCTTTCCATTCATCATCTATTTTATTCCTAAGAAAATTATTTCATTCCTTATCTATTCCAGCAGGTGAACCAAACAATCTTTTAGTTCCTTGCCACTTCTAATGGAAATTGTCTTTACATGATCTTTAAGATTTATTTCGGCATTGCTAAGCAAGCCGCTGTATGGTCTCTTAGAGACCAACCTAGCAAGTTGAGCATTATAGTTCTCCATGTTATGAATAAAAGCTTCTTGATTTCTCAATTAAGTTTTAATAGCCTTAAAACAAGGTTCAAATATCTATAAAAAAAATTCATAAGATCTTCTAAGGTAGGCTTCTCTTTTTGAGGTAGATGATGTTGCTCAAAATATTAGTAGAACGTTTTTTCCTTTGTTGTTCTTGATTTTTCTAAAATTTTTTGAATGTTTCCTCTATCTTGAATTGTATATGTTATTGTATAGACTATTTTGAAGACGGGGTGCATTACCCATATAATCAGCATGTTCAGTTGGTTGTGCCATAACCTTAATAACTTGACATCCCTAACTTAAAATGTTTTCTCCTACATACTTTACACTACATCATTTGAGTTAGTTGTTATGCTATTGATAATCTATCAATCTTTTAACTTAGAGCTTCAGCTTGAACTGCTAGAGTTGTAACCGCAACAACATCAAAAATATTAATTGATTTACTAGGCTTTACTTGAGTGGAATGCCATTGATTATTTATAGCCATCTTCTTAGTTAACTCATGGCCTACCTCAGGCATCTTAATGTTTACACTATAACAAAGTAGACATTTAGCTACATTTTTTTGCGACGTTTGAAAAATCGTTGGCAAAAGTTATCATATTGTGATGATTTTACAAATCATCATTAAAACTAAGCCTTTAGCAATTAACTAAAAAAGCGTCACAAAAGGAACAACATTTTGTGACGAATGACAAAAATCGTCGCCAAATGGTGAACATTTAGTGATGATTAACGAAAATCGTCACAAAATGATCCACAACGGGTGACGATTTCATAAATTTGTCGCTAAATGAACTTTTGGTGAGGCTTTTCAAAAATCGTCACCATAATTTGTTAAACATTTGGTGACAAATGTTTGAAATCATTACCAAAGGGTACACAATTGGCGACGATTATACAAAATTGTCAACAAAAAGACGTTTGGTTTTTTGCTACGTTTTTGACATTATTGTTAAAAGTGACCATTTGGTGATGATATTTGGAAGCGTGACCAAAAGATCAACATTTGGTGACGAATTTTGAAAATCATTACCAAATGTTACACATTCAGTGATCATCATTAATGGTCCATATTCGATGATGATTTTTAGAAATCGTCACCAAAGGTTCTACAGTAATTTCCAACACATTTGGTGACCATTTGCCTAAATCGTCACTAAAGGGTTGACATTTTCCAAAATGGTTAAACTAACATTTTTATAATCTATCATAGTTAAGATATGTTTTATTGGAGATTTTTTTGAATGTTTACAACGTATTGTTGAAAAAACACACACAACATAATTTTAAGTGTTAAACAGTAGTATTAATTAATCATTAATATTTACTAACATTGCAAAAATTAGTTATAAAAAATTTAAATAATGGTATCAATATAATAATATGATATATAGAGTAGTATGAACTTTGAATTAGAAGTTTAACAATTCATACAGTCATAGAACAAGAACAATAACAGTCCACACTTACTGGTACATAGCTTGGCCCCTAACTAGTAGAGAGGTTGTTTGACAAATTCTTATAGATACAATAATAAATCAACTTTAAATCTGAGTACAGTTGATTGCATTGATAAATGACAATGATATAATTATTTTTTTGGATTCCAAGTGACATAAGAGTCGGTAAAAGTAAATGAGTCCCCGATGTCTGGATTCTCGAGAAGGGTTCTTGCATGTTCGAAGGCATCAATTGAAACAGTAATAGTTCTTCCCTCAGGTGTAGGGTTTTTTAGACGTTCTTACAACAACGTTTCCGCTATAGCTAAAATTGTAAAGGATACAGTAAATGAGTCGTTAGATTTAGTATAGAAGACAAGGTCTTTAGATGAACTGCCAGTATGAAACAATTTACCTAAAACACAATCAGTATAGAAATTAGATATTGTTAGATTAGTAAACCGTTAAACAAACTGAAATTGGAGTGACATGCACACGTGAATGAGCAGACGAAGCCTGTGGAATTAACAAATTTTCCAAAACAACCAATTTCCCTAATCCTTTACAAACTGTTTTGGCATCGCTCCCGCCTCCATGGGCATACATGTAATCTTCAAGGTTCAAGGAAGTTTAAAACAAGATGTAGTATATACCATCAAATGTGAATATATATAATAGCTTCATAAAAGGAAATGAGATGTACATAATAAGGAAAGTGACGTTGTTCGGATGATATTAAATACCTTAAAGTAGAAGATCGGTTATGGAAGGCAAATGATGATTAGTGTATGAAGTGGAGAATTTTTCTGCATTGTTTATTTTTTCAGTAGGGACAATTTTGCCACATTCCTCCCAACGAAATGAATTAGGGCCATCCGGAACTAGTCGCCATGTTGACATTCCTTGATTAATAATATTAAGACGTATATTCTGTAAATGTCGATTTAGAATAGAATAATGATATGTTCAACTCCAATTTCGATGATAAGTGAAAATAGTCCAGTTTAGCACTTATACATCTTCAATGTGCCTAATGATATGAAAGTTACCCTTCCTAAAATTTCAGAAATCTATTGTGTAGTTTGTATCACATGCAAAATTTATAATTTAAAGTAGAATAGACATAACTATGTTCTTGATGTACATCAATATAGTATTATCTATATTGGGCTATATTACTATTAATGGAAATGAATTAAAGTAAAATACTCTTGAAGACCTTTCATCAAATGGTTACGAAGCTTTGATGAGAGAAGCATTAAGGAAGAAGCCAAACCATATACAAATAACAAAGACAGACAGTAAATCATATTTGAAATACAACCATAAACACAACTCATACATCAAATGGATAATTAAGAACTTACAATAAACACCTAAAGGTATAAGTTAAACTTAGGTACAACTTCGTTGATGAAAATATAACAAAAGAATAATACCGATTTAGTTAATAATGGTTTTTTGACGGTGATGACCACAATACAGAACCCAAACAGAAGAGAAGATTTTGAGAAATGTTGACGGCTTGAACGAGAATGGAGTAGCTTTTTATTGTGGTTGTCATTGAAAACCTACTATAAAATGACTTCATTTTTCTGTTTAGATAAACGATGTCATTTATTATTTAATGTAGTTGTTTGGAAGTAGTATTAATTAATTTGCTACGATTTATTATATTTGGTCGACAAACATCAAATCTAGCGACTAATACATGGTTCGTTACCAAAGTTTATGGGTTCATAAATAATTTTTAATGAATTTATTTTCCTATTCCAAATAAAACATAATTTGAATTAAAAATTAAATTATTCAATTGAAAACTATTTGCAAATTAATTTGTTGACCATTCAAATAAATTATAATTGACTTACAATTTTCAGAAAATTATACATTTTGATTATTATAATTTCAAAAAAAGTATTTCGAAAAAGTATACATTTTAATTATTGTAATTTAGAAAAACTAAATTTTAATAATTTAACAAGACATTGTGATATAATTAGAAAACTATTTCTAACAAACCAAAATTAAAGACTAGTCATTCCCAAAAATTAAGCAAATGAAGAACAATTGCATATATAAATGAGAAGATTAATTTAACATTTTGTATGATGCATTAGGAATACCTCATATATATTAATCAATTAAGAAAATTAAGAAAGTAAAGAGGTTACTTTGGTTTTGGGCGACGATATGGAAATTTGGTAGCAAATTGTGTACCATTTGCGACTAAGTATGGTGGTTGGTCACGGAAATGGTCTTCTGCGACTAAAATTACTTCGTCGCAAAAACCCTCGGGTACTTAAATTAAATGTATCTTTTTATACAAATAATAAGGTTAATGGTAAATTAAGGGCTAAAGGATATATGTTGTCATATTAGTGATGAATTTGGTTTAAATGAAATGTGGTTTGCAATCCTTATTAATTCAACTAATAACAAAAGGAAGATACAAATTTTTAAAAATTTTCCCATTTTATTTTGTTTATCCACCAAATTAAAAATAAAGATTAGTAATTCCCAAAAATTAATCAAATCAAGAATAACTCCATATATAAGTGTAAAAGACAACTTTTCATTTTGTTATTAGTAATAGGAAAAACTCATATATGTTGATCAATTAAGGAAATTAAGAATGTAAGGAAAATGCTTGGGTTTTGGCGATGTTGTTTATAATTGATAGTGAAATTAGAGTGATGGGCGACTATAGTTTTGACTGTCAAGAAAAGGTAAAAGGTTTAGTATTGGCGATGATTTATCAATTTGGTAGCAAAATGTTGCATAATTTGCGATGTTATTTTATTTTCATAGCAAACGTTTAACATTTGGCGAAGAAATGTAGGTTCGTTGCCAAGCATACCGGATGATAAAAATTGAACAACATCGTTTTCGTTCCAATTTAAGTGACAAAACCGAAGCCCTCCCTCCCTTTTCGTTTTCATCTTATTCCTTAATTCTCTATCATTTTCTTCTTTCATCTTTGTCGTTCTTCATCTTCATTTGTTCTTCCACCGATTGCTTTCATCGTCTCCAATTAACCGTCCGTTGAGGTAGGTCATCTATGCTTTGCTCTTGAGTGTTTTTTTTGCTTCAATTTTTGTTATTAAATGGTTTTATGTTCATCAGTTTTGTTAATGTGGATTGAGTTGGCTGCATTTATTTTGGTTGTTAATGAGTCATTGTTTATTGTTCTAAGTTAATGTTGGTGAATAATGGAAAAAGATTGCGATTTTGTTATTAGTTAGGCCTGAATTTGTGATGCATACTAAGTGTTTGATGAAAGTTCTATTATGGATAACCATTATTTTTTTCCTCAAAAATTATAACAGCTGCATTTCTTTTAATGCACGGATTGTTTAAATTAAATTAATTGTTGTATAGTCAGACATGTTAGTGAATGTGGCATCTTAGCATACAATGTCGTGAGCATTTTAATATACAATGTCTCTTTTGTTTAATAATGTCGTGAGCAATTTACTTTACAATTTCTCATTTGTTTATGTAATATATAAGCAAAGCTATGTGCAATGTCATTGTTATTTGAAAATTTCATTTATTATATTTAGAATAACATTTTATGAAATTATATGCTATATGCTACAACTTTCAATATTTGAATTAAAAACAAGTTTGTGTCTTTATTGAATTGAAACAATAAAGAATTATAAAGAATGCATTAATTTAGAAAATAATATTCATACATTTAATATTCACTACAATTACTCATATAATTCATTTATTATATAGTCAATCATAACTAATATTTATAGCTATACATCTTCATTCCTATTTTTTATATAGACAAATTATTTATCTATAGATATAAGTCAAGACAAGATGATCAAATCCCATAACCAACTAAATTTGCTTTCATCTTCATTATCTTATTAGGAATTGTTGATTTAAAATGTGTTCTTAAACTTTGCAATATTAGTGCGCAAGGTGTATTAGCTTCACTTTTAACAAGTTTCTTTTATTTACTAGTGAACTTAGCGATTTAAGACGTTAACTACCTACTAACAATTTGTATTCTTATTCATCAAGTCTTCAAATACCTTTAAGTAACTCATTTCATAAAATGATTTTTAATACAGAGACAGTTGGAGCATTATGCCTTTGTAACTATTGTAAGAGTTTATAAAAAATTAGCACTTGAATTGTTTACTTAAAATTTTTTGTTGTTCTTTTTTGGAATTGGGTTAACACATTTGTTTACTTAAACTTTTATCTAAAAAAAGTTAAACATAAGAGATTCAACAAAGATCAGTTAAATTGTGCAAATTCAATTATTATGAGTTCAATTACTATAAATAATTAAAGTGAATGCTCACTTCTTGAATGTATACATCTATGAAAATATACTTCTTGAATGTATACATCTATAGGTTAAAATGATTGTTTGGTGTGTGAGAAATCTCTTCACTTTTAAAATACTTTATCAAATTGTTCAACATCCTTTGTTGTGCTTTAAATATGCTTTTATAGTACCATAAAAAAGAAATTTTGTATTTAGTTGGTGATTGTGTATAGGGTTTATTTGCAGGTTTTGTGTTCCTCTGTTTGATTGGAGCCAAAACCACAGAATTTATGTGGCATCTTTAGGTATATTCTCCATGCCCACCACATGTTAGACAAAAGCAACTGTTGTTAATGTGAATTAGTAATAACCATTATTGTTATTGCAAATAAGTAGTAACCATCTTACTAATTAGCTTGTTAATTAATTGTTTTATATATCGATTGTCATTTCATTTTGTTGTATATTATTTACATAATTGGTGCATACGAACTGAAACAATGTTGTTGAGTGGATAGTAAAAAACGCCATGTACCTTAATTACATGGATTTTTAATATTAAACAAAAAATGTATGTAATAACTCAATTATCTTCTTTTATTGTATAGCTAAATAGATAAGAGTTGGATGTGTCATAGAAAATGGTCAACTGAATACATAGAAGGAGTTAAAAGTTTCATGTAATTTGTAAAATATCAAATGGGTGATGAATGTAGTATTCATTGTCTATACATCGATTGCTTAAATGTGGACTTTCAAAGTCAAAATGTGGTATATAATTACTTATTGATCCAAGGCATAGACAAATTCTATACTCCATGGCTTTATCATAGTGAACGTAAGGAAGCAAGTTGTAGTAGAAGTGGTGGTACATGTTATGATGACAGTTATAATAATGATGTTGATGATTGTGATGTGAACGATGATGGTGATGATGGGATTGACAAGATGTTAGATGATTGTCAGAATTATATGGAGACTGTAAATGAAACAAGAATGCCTAACATAATTGGTAGTATTACATAAGATAATTTTGGGAAGTTATTAAAAGTTACTCAAGAACAATTATATCCGAGGTGCTCTAATTTCTCACATCTATCATTTGTTGTGAAGTTGTTGCATTTGAAGGTTTATAATAAATGGAGTAACAAGTCCTTTGACATGTTAATTGACTTACTAAATGATGCATTACCTATTGGACACAAGTTGCCGAAATCTTACTGTGATGTGAAGAAATTGTTAAGGGACCTTGGATTGGGATATATTACAATTCATCCTTATAAGTATGATTGTTTTCTTTTTTAGAAGGAAAGTAAAGATCTTCAGGAGTGCCTTATTTGTGGTACATCAAGGTGGCAAGTGGATGATGGGAGAGAGAAAAAGATACCGAATAAAATCCTTCGATACTTTTCTATTAAACCATGATTACAAAGACTTTTAATGTCAACAAAAATAGTCATAGATATGAGGTGGCATAAAGAGAAACACATTGATGATAACATTATTTGTCATCTAGCAGACTTAATGACATGTCAAGAGCTTGATAGAAAGTTTCCATGGTTTGGACAAGATTGTCGTAATGTTCAACTTAGATTGGCCTCAGATGGATTTAATCCTTTCAGTAATATGAGTAATTCATATAACATGTGGCTAGTGATTCTAGTCCCATGTAATTTACCTCCATGGAATTATGTTGTTGTCTTTGCTTATTCCAAGAGCTGCTGCTCCTGGTAAGAACTTCGATGTATACATAAAATCATTAATTGATGACTTAAACAATTTATGGGAATTTGGATTATAAACTTTTGATGTTATTGAAGGAAAAACATTTATAATACATGCTGCTATTTTGTGGACTATAAATGATTTCCCAGCTTATGAGAATTTGTCTGGGTGGAGCACTAAAGGGTATATGGCTTATACTGTGTGTAACCATCAAACATATTCAAAAAGGATATGAAATAAAATATGTTATACGGGTTATCATTGTTATTTGGAACATCGGCATAGATGGCGAAAAAGTAAACATTTTAATGGCACAGTAGAGTTGGGTGAAGCTCCGATGCAATTGTCCAGTGATGATATTGTTTACTAGCTGTCACATTTGGGTGACATTACACCTGGCAAACACCCAAGTAATAGAAAGCGTAAGAGAAATGATCTCTAACTGA
Source organism: Erythroxylum coriaceum (assembly GCA_026874005.2). NCBI lineage: Eukaryota > Viridiplantae > Streptophyta > Magnoliopsida > Malpighiales > Erythroxylaceae > Erythroxylum > Erythroxylum coriaceum. The sequence continues at coordinate 3,582 of JANQAP020796868.1, read as the reverse complement.
ATTGGACAAAAAAAACATATTTTTAAACTTGCCATATTAGAAGGAATTAGTATTGAGGCACAATCTTGATGTCATGCATATTGAGAAAAACATTTGTGAGTCCATTTTAGGGACTGTCGTGGGAATTAAGGGGAAAGCCAAAGACACAATTAAGGCTAGACTAGACTTGGAAGACATGAATATTAGAAAGGATTTGCATATGAAAAGAAGAGATGATGGCTCATACGTTATTCCCCCTGCTTGTTACAAAATGTCAAAAGTGAGAAACAATCATTATGCCAGTTCTTCCAATCAGTGAAATTTCTTGATGGGTATGCATCAAATATAGGCCGTTGTGTGAATGTTAAAGAGAGAAAAGTGTCAAGGTTGAAAAGTCATGATTGTCATGTACTTTTACGATGACTACTTCCTGTTGGAATATATGGGTGTTTGTCGAAGGATGTGTCCGTTACTTTGGGTCAGTTGGGAGAGTTTTTTAAACAATTATGTTGCAAGACACTTAAAGTTAAAGAACTTGATAAAATGGAAAAAAAACATAGCATTGATTATGTGTAAGCTTGAACTATTATTCCCCCAATCATTTTTTGATGTTATGGTTCGTTTGGCAATTCACTTACCATACGAAGCAAAACTTTGTAAACCAATTCAATTTTGATGGATGTTTCTGATTGAAAGGTAATTCATATTAAATTCAACAAGTTTTTCTATGTTATTTATTTGTAACAATTCCTAAGTTTATAACTGTTTATATTCAGGTTTTTATGCTCTCTTAAACATTATGTACGTAATAGAGTTCGACCAGAGGAGTCTATTGTAAAGGCTTATATAGCAAATTAATGCTTGACTTTTGGTCAATGTACTTAACTGAAGTGGACACAAGATTTAATAGACTAGAACGTAACTTTGATTTTCATGACGATGGTGGGTTATCTATTTTCTCCTAAAAAGTTAGGCCATTTAGTGTAGGTAAATATGTGGTGTTAACTAAAGATGAATTCGAAATTGCCCATTGGTATGTTTTGAACAATTGCGAGAAAGTCTATACATACATGGAGTACGTATATTCCTTTTCATTCAAACAATTATATTACAATTTTCTTAATTCACTCTGAGATCTTAATGTCGTTATCTTTATTAAATAGAGAGCATAAAGACATAATTCGCAGCAAAGGGATTATTAATGTTGAAGAAAGACATAGACAGAAGTTTGTATCATGGTTTAGAAATCGAGTAAGTTTCATAGTGATTACATATTATGAAAATATGAGAATATGTCTCATCCTCGGATTTATTTTCAATTTATCGTATAGATGATATGGTTATATAACCGTAACGTGCAAAAAGTGACAAAAACATTATATAGTTTGACATGTGGGCCTCATATTTGTGGGAAGAAACACACAGGTTGCGTAATTAATGCGATGAGATTTCACATACAAGATAAAAATAGTCGAGTTAGAAGTCAAAATAGTAAGGTTATCATTAAAGGATGTCATGACGACGAAATCATTGACTTCTATAGTGTCATCTCTAAAATAATAGAGTTGCATTACATCAAGTATAAGAAGGTTGTTCTAATTAAATGCAAATGGTTTGATCTAACTTACATGAAAGTGAACGGGCATATTACTAGTATAAATGTTAGTAAGACATAGTATAATAATGGTCCTTTTGTCCTTGCAAGTCAAGTCAAACAAGTTTTCTACGTCAACGATATTGTATTGGGTAGCAATCGAAAGGTTGTTCAAAAGTTTCAACAAAGGAATGTCTTTGATTTTTGTGAAAGGGATATTGGTCAATTGGATGAGGTTGCAGATGAAGTCTATCAAGATATTGGATTGGAGTTCAATAACGAAGGCATTCCAGTAGAAGATGCAGATATATCATCATTCCATAGGAGAGATGTCGAGCCCAACATAGTTCAACTAGATGAAGTCCAAGCCCATCATATCTTACAAACAGAAGAAGACTATACTCAGGATGACTTAAATGATAATGTCGATACTTTGCTCAAACATATTAGTGATGAAGAATCCAAAGATAATGCACTTAATGATGATGATTTTTAAAATCTTGATTATGATGATTGAATGTAAATAAATTTTTTGTATTGTTTGAAATGTTATGTTCATTATTGCCTTATGTTATTGATGTTTTACTTATGTTAATTTACAATGACTATATGCATATTTTGATGTTTCACTTATGTTTTTATGGAATGTTATGTCGAATGTTTAGTATTTGACTACTGATCTCCTTATATTCATATGGAAAATTGATGTTTGAGTTAAGATTCTATGTTATGATCATATTTCGTTTTACATAGGTTCAATATAATGGCACCTGATAGAAACAAGGGAAAGAGGGTGGTAACGACCGAAGAAGTTCCTCCCACACAATAACTAACTCAATCCGATCCCATCGTTCAACAACCAACAATTGCATCCTCGAATGAAGACAGTCAGTAACAACCTTTACAAACATCGTCTGTTAGTCATGAGGGATCTTCAAGTCTCTTATGTTAACCAAACATATTTACATTAATGCTAAAATTACTCATTACATGTTTAGTGTGTTTTTCTTATTATGATTTTTTGTTTTCAGGTTCCAATACCGGCATTAGAAAATGAGGTAGAGGTATCACAAAAGAAGCTGAATTGCAATGGATGAATGTTGCAATGAACAGCAAGTTGTCTATAACCATTGACCCCACGCAATGTTGCCTTCTAGATAAGATCCAATATGCAAAATTGTCCAGTGAGTTGGGCGTCGTTGTGAGAAATGAGTTGCCTTGCCTTCAGCACATCAAGCAGAAGGCAACTTGCTCCAAAATGCTTTGGACAAAGTTTCGGTAATATTTCAATTCATTTGATTATATGTATTGCGATTTTACTTAACAAAAATAGTAACTTAACTTATACATGTTCTTCACAGATGAAGCTCAATATCGTTAATATCGACAAGCCTGAGATTTCAAGCTGTGTTAGTTCACTGTTGAAACAAAGGGTGAAGGATCATCGATATAGACTTCATAAATATTACCAGTCTTTCTTTTTCGATGAAAAGGCAAAGAGACGTGTTCCAGAACGGATGACTATAAGAAATTGGAGTGAAATGTGTGATTATTAGGCCTCAACGAAGATTCAGGTTTGTTTTTTTTCTCTTCATATTTCCTTTTATTAATTTTGTTTAGACATTTCATGACTACTTCTCTTAATTTAGGAAAAGTGTGAGAAAGCCAAGGTGAATAGAGTAAAAATGAAGACTCCTTATAACACCAGCTCCAAATCATTTGTTGTCGTTCGACAAGAATTTGTAAGTGCAATGTTTTCAACTTATTATTCTATTTCTTAATACAATAAATTCTATTATCGTTTAATTTTTTAAATTCATATAATAGAGCCAAAGAGTATGATAGGATCACACTCTATAAGCTAAAACACTACAAGGAAGGTCAAGGCTGGGCATCTGAAGAGGCATAAAGTAATTATGTAAGTACAAAATGAATTAATATTACAATTTATTTTTCTATGTAATACTAAGTAATAATTTTTTAGTTAACTCGATTTTGTACTTTAAATT
>JANQAP020796774.1:0-12155 GCA_026874005.2 Erythroxylum coriaceum | reverse complement strand
CCTCCCATCCAGTAAGAACATAAACAAAGTTTAAGTTCTTATCACACACCCCTAACACATTAGTGCATATTTTCCCTTTACTACCTCTATATCTGGGTTTGTCTGCATGGGGCATTATTATTTCTAAATAGGTCCCATCTAGAGCACCGAGGCAACCTTTTGAACAAAATTCCAATAATAAAAAGATCTAGTTTAGTATTTACAAAAAGTGAAATTACACAATTAATTGTAGCTAATTAATGTTACTAACCTTAAACCATTTCCATCTATTGTCTGTGCAATCCTCCAGAATTGGTATGGGCTTGACATACAATAGATGTTGAAGCTTCAGTGCAGCCTTCAACACACTATGGAAGACCTTACTTATTGTTTCTCCTGACCTCATAAACCTAACTTGTAGTACTCGATTAGATTCATTTTGTGCTAATATTCTTAAGAAGATTAAAACTTTTTCTTCAATGGGCACATGACCATTATTCATCAGCTCACCATGGACTTGAAGCATTTCATATAACAATGTAAATGCATTTAAGTCTATTCTTAAATCCCACTGGCTATTCCTATCACCCTTATTCAAAATCCTATCTATATTAGCTTGCCTAGTTGGTACTGTCAATGCCCTACTACCTTTAGCAATTTCACTCCTACGTAGTTTTTTTGTGTATACATACAAGCATAACAAGATGACCATTCTCATCAAATCCAATTCCCCATTCCAAAGGTCAAACAAAGTCAGAAACTTAAACATAGCATTATGATCCTTGTTATCTATTTGTGAAAATAAAAAATGTCTGCATAGATAAAAAAATATAATGATCATAAATAAGCCACAACCAACAAGTCAAGAATAAACAACAACTAAAAACAAAAAGTAAATGATATAACAAAAACATGTGTTCAGGGATTAGTTGAAGTACCTCAACTTCAATGAGAACAGATGCACAAACCGAGTTATGTCACCCTCAACCTGAAAAATTTATTCAACATTAATAAAAGAAGCAAAATTCCAAAATAAATATTACACAAAACAATAACACAATTACAAAAATATTCAAAAAATCACAACATAAATACAACAATTATCAAAAAACCGATTCCATGAGGTAACAGTTGAACAATGATATATTATAGTGTTGAGCAAGCTAAGTCATGCATGAATTGCAACTTAATAAGTCCAAAAAGTCTAAACCAAGTCAAGACCACTACATGTTTGCTCCACCTCAGGGACTCCTGTCCTAGTTTTTAGTTTTACCATACAAGTTCACTTAGGTTCATGATTTCATTTTCTTTCCTTTCCTTTCCTAACCATACATGTCTTTGTAGGTCAAATGGATCAATGATCATTACTTGGAGGATAAACACTTCTGGACCATCAAACCAAGAAAAGATACTTCTTTGAATATGTATTAACTCTTAAAGCTGAGAAGTAGTCTACAAAGTGTTATTAAGAGAGTCTGATTTCAGATTTGCTTTAACGGTTAGAAAAAGAAGCTACCTTTTAACTTTAGTGAGTTTAAGTTGTCACCAATGTCACATTGGATTAGGTTAGAGACAATATCTTATGAATGAGTTACAACTATTGGAAGGGATTCAAAGTTAATAAGTGTTTATACTTTCTGATGTAATGGAAAAGTAAATAGTTACAACATCCCACTTTTGGAGAAAGGCATAAATTATTAGTACGAATCAATTATATTAATATCCCTCTCCCTTTATAACTGTATTCTTTAATATGTATTACATTGTTATGACACTAATTAGTATCTCTGCTTATTTGGGCACTTATTTGGATGTTTATATTACATGAATCCCTATCAATGGAGCTTAGAGTTGAAGTCAAAAGTAAGTCAAGGAATAAGTAGGTTTGTAAAGAGAATTTGACAGGTAATGGTAATGAATAGGAAATAATTGTTCTTTTCCTACAACTTTGCTTTGCTTCAATAAAGAGCATCTAGTCCTTTGAACAACTATTACAAACTTCAGATGACTTAAGTATCGACCTTTCTCACTTGTAAAGCCTATAAAGAAAAATGATCCAAGTTCAGAAACAATCCCTTTTCAAGAGCCTTCCAACTGAAAAGGTTGAAAATTCGAGTGATAGTGAAGGGAGTTGTAAAGTTAGAGCCTATACAAGAGCTACTTACATTGAATCTTCAAGTGGTTTTACAAACATTTCATATACCTAAGTAATGATCTCAATCTCTTATATCATTCTACATATTACCTTGTCACAGGCTACTGTATCGTGGAGGGTTTGATAGTGAAACAAGTAAAAATCCTATCTTATAGAGAAAAAATTAACAATCCTATCTTTGCTCAAAATCCTTGACTAACCAATCTTGCTTGGAAATGTTCTTAGGCCCTAAACGAATAGTCACGTGGCACAAAAAGGTTTGGGTTCCTAACAATTTTCCTAAGGCTTCCTTCATCCTGTGGTTGGCCATTAGATAGAGATGGAATATAAAGGATAAACTCAAATTCACATTCTCAGACTCATCAACCTGCTCCTTGTGCACTTCAAACAACGGAACCATTAACCACTTATTAGTTTGCTGTCAATATGGTTCTACACCTTGGTGTAAATTCCAAGTATTGTGGAATGTATAATGATAAACAGGACTGGGCACAAATCATTGACTGGGCTAGATGCAAAAACTTTGGCGACATAGGAGACACAGACATTCTTAACGTTGGCTTCAGCTGCATTGTCTATGCACTATAAAGAGAAAGGAATATAAGATTATTTCAAAATGTGCACTAAGATATTCTTCTGTGCTCATACTTTCTATTGGATCAGACAGATCATTATGGCCAAAGGAGTTGCAAACATAAGCACAATAGCAGCACAGAGACGGAACCTACAGCCTGTCTATAGATAACTACCCTCTGAGGGTCCTTGTTATCACTAACATGCTAAAGGAAGCAGTCTCTCCTGCACTTCAACCTGCTCAGACTGCTTCCCCATCAGCAGCTATTGTTTCTTGTTATGGCTGCATTTTGGCTAATTGGATATCTGCACCATTTTGGGTGTAACTTTGAGCATATGGAACATGCTTGACTCTAGCCTTGGTCCCCTTTCATTATTTAGTAATTCATTTCAATTTCCCAAAAAAATTTATTCTCAAGTACTTGTTGCAAACTCCTAGAAAGGGCAAACTTTTGCACGATCACAACATTGCCAATGGTTGTTCCCAAATGGTGGCAAAGGGGTCAAGGTTTTCAAGCTTTGGTTACTAAAAAAATAAGAATACAAAAATCCAAGCATATTGTTTAGTTTTCAGGTGTAAACAAAATAATTCATTAACAAGGATATTAAGATACTATGTTGTGCACCAAGCATTAACAGTGTACTTCCCCAAAATATCTTTGCTCAAAACCTCAGTAGCTCAATCAGTATAGAGAATCAACAAGTTCTTACATACTTCCCCAGAATATCGTCCATCACATTTATGAGCAACCAAGCAGATTATTCTGAACTCCAGGAAAAATGCAGCGTTGTCACATGAACAGAAAATTTAACAGTGTACTTCACATGGATAAGGTTCTTTTAACACTAGATTGGCAATTCCCTACCATTACGAAGCAATACTGAGCTCTATACCAGGCATACAGTATCAATATAATGTGAAACAGAAACCCTTAGATTTCAGGCTTTCAAAGTGAAGCAACAATTGTAAGATAAAAAATCATGCCAAAAATTCAAGAAAGAAAAGTGAAGCAACAATTGTAAGACAAAAAATCATGCAGTGAAACCAGAGGTAAAGAATGGGAGAAAATGAATAGAAAAAAACTCACCTTTCACTACCGAGACTAACCAGACGGAAGAAGGGAGACGTGTAAGCGACGAGCGGTCGGACAGAAGTGGTCGTGAGGAGTGGAAGATCGGAGACGCACGAGAGAGGAGTAGTCAGAGAAGAGTGGTCGGCGAGGAGAGATTGTTGTTGGGTTAAGACGCAATCGTTATACCTATGCTCATACTGCGTCATGGGGGAGGGGTATTTCTGGAAGTTGTTATGTGTTTTGTTTCTGTCCCGGGGACAAGAAATCTTGTCCCTCGGTTTTGGAAGGAACAAAAATTTTATGTCTCTGTCATCTAGAGTCGGGACAGAAATCGGTGGAGACAGCAAGCAAACAGGTCAGAGACAGGACTTTTGTGTCCCTGTCATCTGTCCCCACCCATGGGGACATGAACCAAACGCAGGGTGAGTGAAGAGCTCTTATATTCCAAAGATTGATTGGATATCTGAGAGATAACCACCAATATTGCTATTATAGAGTCAATAAGTTCTTGTTTCCAAGGATTGATAAAGACATTTGTCTGCCTGAAGAGTGAAGACATCTAAAACATTTAGGACTCAATGTTGTTGGTTAGAATACAGCTCCAAGTCTGAACTAGGCCCTGTTTTTGGGAAACGTGTATTAATGGAGTTAAAAACTTTTTGAACCTTTTTTTACCTGGGGACATCAGCCCAGTTACCAAGTCCCAACTTATATGAAGATTGGGATTTTTATTAATAAAAATAAAACAACTGTTAAATGAAATGAGCAATAAGACTCCATATCTTAGGATTGAGCTTGTCTAAATCTGTTTACTTCCCAAACGTTAGGTCATGAAGGTTCTTAATTTATCCAAGTCATCAAAGTTTAGCAATCAAGAGGTTTCCAAATGATAATCATTTGTTGTCATCAAGTTCCGGTAAACATTTACACAGAATGTCAGTTGCTAGCTTCAATTCCTCTTTTGAGATGATTAATGGAGGCACCAGCCTAACCACATTGCCCTTTCCTGCAGTTAAGATTAAGAGTCTAGAATTTCGACATGCATCCACTAAAGGTGAAGCAGACACATCCAACTCAATCCCAATTATGAGTCCCAAACCCCTTACTTCCTTCACATGTTGATTTCCTTTGAGCTTCTGCGTCAACTGCTCCTTGAAGTACTCACCTTTCTTAGAGACACTCTCCAAGAAATTGGGTTTCCATATTTTGGCCCTGTTTGGCAATCAACTGATTGTATTAACTGTTAGCTGATAGCTGATTAAACTAACTGATTTGACCAGCGAATTGTATTAGTTGTTTGTCATTTGATGTTTGGTAAAATTAGCTGTTTAGTATTAGCTGTTTATATGTAAAATGACTTATAAGGACATGATTTAAAAAAACTATAAGAGTATGAATATTATATATCTTATTATTTTGTTGAATATTCTTATAGGAATATTCTACAAAAATTAAGTTTATAACTCTAATAAAAAACACAGAACATATAATAATAATAATAATAATAATAATAATAATAATAATAATAATAATAATAATAATAATAATAATAATAACAACAAGAACAACAACAACAACAACAACAACAACAACAACAACAATAACAACAACAACAACAATAAATGAAGTTTAACAACACAATTCAAATAAAGCAAAAGAAATGAACATAGGGATAAAGCAAAATGGTTGCAAGTTAGAGAGAAAGTAAAAAAGAGAGAAAAGAGAGAGTTAGGAATAAAACAAAATAGCTGCAAATTAGGCTTTGGTACCTTATAATTTAAATTTAAATTTATTCATTAATACATGATTAGGAAGCTATGCTTTAACACCTTATTAATTCACATATTTGTCTAAATTTGAAGTATTTTAACAATTTTAAATACGAAAATTGTAATAAGTCTTGATGAATTTATTCTAAAATTAATTTAAAAATTCAACTGTCTCTTATCCCACTGCCACTCCACTACCACCACTACCACCCACCGTCACTGCCACCACCACAACAACCAACAGTAATTCGTCTGCCAACAAAAAAGTTCACAACAGTAATTCTAGATGATAGATTTATCAACATCAATAAATTGCAAAAACAAAGGGACAAATCAATCTTCAAATGGTGCGGGCATGCAATGAATTGGCCTTATTGCTAACTATTTCACTAACCCTTCAATGATAATGGAAAAGAGTGCAGACCAAAGAAACAAATGAACAAAAATCAGAAAAAAGAACTGCAGAATTTTATTCCAAGAAGAATTTAAGACAAGAATGTGTAAAGAATGATTATGTAATATGGTGCAATGTAGAACTGTTCATGTAACATCTTTCAAAGCAAGAGACACCAAGCTACAAAATAGAAGAACAAGTGTTACAATTACGACCTTCCTAGCTACAAAATAAATGGAATTGTCAAATCCACAAGCTTCTGCTTACTCTCACACTCACTGCTTGTAACCATTTCCTTCAGGCTCATCCCAGGTTTTCACTTTCGCTTCCTCGATCCACTAGCAGCGCCTTCACCCCTAAACTAGACTCTACCAGAGCTCATTCTGAGAATTCAAAGTGAAATCCAATAAATGTCGAGTAGGTGTAGTCATATCTTCCAAATTTCTTCAGCTCAAAGTTTAGTCAATCCACACAGTAACTACAAACTTTGATAAATCTGTGACTTTCCTAAGCTTTGTTATGTCCACAAGATTAACTCCAACTATGCCCACCTTGACACCCACCTTTTAAAACAAACAAAGATATCAATCACTTGCCTAATCATTGAACTCAAATTGAAATCAAAACATACTACAATAATGGAGTTAAAATGACTAGCTTTACTAATTCTGAAATTTGCACAAAATGGTACCTTTTTTCTCTCTTATTGCGGAAAAAAAAGAAGAAAAGAAGAAAAGAAGACAACCACTCAAACTAGAAGCATATAGAATTTCATTTTTTACAAACCAAATATATGTATTAGTAAGATGAAGGAAGCAATATGAACAGGAGATCCAAACTACAAATTATAGTAAACATTTTTTCAAGCAAGAATATGAGTTCAAACAACTATGAAGTGTTATCTACATTTCAACACTACAAAATACCAGCCACTAACAATTCCATATAACACACGGAGGATCACCAGTAAGAAAAGTCATTCACTTGATTAAACAAAGAGAAGCTTCCTAGTTACTAAAACTAAAGACAGAAGATTTTTCTTTTGGTTACTAAAGGATATGTGATAAAGATTGATCTAAAAGAGTTTCAGAGGGTTAAAACCATTAATACATGTTCACATTAAACCCAAAAGTTTGATGTTTGCACTTATAAATGGATGAAGCAAAAGCTTGAAATTTCAAAAGCAAGTAAATAACAGATAAAACACAATAATTTCAGATCACCCTAAAGTGAAGAGGGTATTTAGACATTATAAAAATTATATGCAATTGAAAAATAACATTTAATAATGACACCATTCATTTGAAACTATTCGTACATGTCAACAATAAGTTGACTAAACATGAACCAAAACTAGAAACAGAGTCTTACCCTTGACTTGAGTTTACCCTTAATTTCAGTCTTGGAGCTGAAGAGAACTCTTCTAAAAAAATATGTAAACTTAAAGGTACAAAACAAGTAAGCATGTGTTTTTAAGGAAGTGTGTTCATTAAAATAGGGAAGGATTGTCGAATACTTAACCTTCTTACAACAAAACAAAGACCTAAAGTGACAAACTTTGGCAATCTTCTGTAAGCCTTTTCCATAAGAGACCAAGACCTAAAGTAACAAGCTTTTGCTATCTTTATACTCAAAAGTGATGAAGTTAACTTTAATCAGAGAAGCAAATAACGAATCAACTGTTTTTTCAAGCATATGAAAAGTAAACCCTCAAGACAACAACTTTATGATTCCCTGTTGCCCTCTAAATCTAGAAACAAACAAGAGACAAATACTTGAAAGAAATCCCAATAATGTCTTTTAGGCTGTGTCTGGATTTTATCTAAGGCTCTAGTCAATTTTCTTGTTTAACATTTATGAAACCCTAAGATACAGAGAATATAAAACAAGAAATCTACAATTGTGCACTAATCCTGCGCCTTTAGCTGAATGAAAATCCATGTGCATCGATCGTCTTTTCCATTCCTTCCTATCAATCCCAGCCTTTCTTATTAACTAAGTATATGAAGATCGAAGTGAAAAAGTAAGCAGCTAGTTCAATCTTCATTGTCTCGAATGAAAAAAGAAAAAGTTAAACATCGAAAACGCAAGAGAAGACTATTTAAATTAGAACGAAGGAGTAGAAGATCGTGAAGAGAGAAGATTGTTTAAAGAAAAAAGAGAGAAAAATCCTTACCTCAAAACTCCATTTTTGAGTGAGTGTACACTGGCTTATTACCGACGCTCTGTTAGGTTTGTGGGTATTCTTTTCTGACGACACAATTATGATCAAAACGAAGGAGTAGAAGATCAATTGCTGGTAGAAGATCGTGATCAGAACGAAGGTTCGTGAAGAGAGAAGACGTTTAAAGAAAAAAGAGAGAAAAATCTACCCAAAACTTTCTGAATGAATTGTCGCTGGGCACATTCGTCATTTTTTGATCAGCTGAAGGTCAAATGTTGGTCCTCCTGAGCTTTTCAAAAATTAGCTGATTGGGTTCAATCAGCCAACCCAATCAACTGATTACCAAACACAATAGGTAGCTGTTTAATATAGTCAATAAGCTAAACATAGTCAATCAGCTAATTTTTAGCTGATAAGCCATTCAACAAACAGGGTTTGTATCTAAAACAGCAATGGCAGCATTGCAAACAAGAGGGCCACCAATAAAAGTACTTCTATGGTCTCCATGCTTTACAGTTGTAGCTACTCTTTCGGTTACTAATACAGCTCCTATGGGAAGGCCTCCTGTCAGAGGCTTAGTGAGCGTCATAATGTCAGGGAAAACTCTATATGCTTTATGTGCCCAAAGATAACCAGTTCGACCCAAGCTGTATTAAACCTGAAAGCAAAAGACTATTTTTTTCTGTTTGCTAACCTTAGGATGATAAGAAAGTAATGTACAAAAGAAATACTCGACTGACAGGATGAATTCTATTACTCACTAAATTTATAACTGTCACGCCAAGCAACTTTTGGAATCCTTATCTTAGCTACTAAAAATAGTATAGCAAAATCAAAGACCCACTAATACGCTGGACTAAATCATTACAGCCTTTGGCCAATGAAGAACACATGCTCTTCCAATGGCCAAGTTTTCCCTATTCCTAATTACAACCATGTAACATGGGAAAAGGACTTACAACGCCCAATATAAAGCACAGAAAGCCTAATCCTTTCTTACTCCATATAAATATTTTCAAATGCAATCAAAGTTCAATTTTTAGAGCAAATTTAAACTGTATTATTGTTTCTCTGGCTAAAATTGTTCTTATTTAACAAACTAAAATTGTTGCCCACATATTTAGGAAATATCCATTACAACGGATGAAAAGAGCTTAAATATCTTGCATAAAAGCAAGTTTGGTTGATAAAACCAATATAGGCAAGTTAAACTTCATCCTCTATATTTCAGTTTGTTAGAAACAAAATGTTTATGCAGAATAGCAGCATCACCAGATCAAATGTTGGATGAAAAGTTCATCTCATCATAGTTTAAAAAGTGAAAGTTCCCTAACCTCATCAAACATCAGAAGAGCCCAGCTTTATCACAAGCACTCCTTAATGATTGCAAAAATTCCTTTGTTGCACTGTAAATACCACCTTCACCCTGAATAGGTTATACAAATACTGCAGCAATTTTGCCCTTCAATATCAATTCCCTTACCTGTTCAATATTGCCATATTCCAGAAAAGTAACTCCAGACATAACCGGCTCAAACAGTGAGCGGTAATTCTCTTTGCTTGTCAAAGCAAGGGCTCCCAAGGTTCTTCCGTAAACACTACTACTAAACGAAATGAAATCTATTGGATGGTCATTCTCGTTGGAATGGGAAATCTTTTGAAACTTCCGTGCAAATTTTATAGCAGCTTCATAAGCTTTAGTTCCAGAGTTTGAGAAAAAGACACGATCCATAAAAGAAGAATTCACAAGTCATTTTGCAAGCTCTACCTATATTAGTAACCAACCAACATTACACTACTTTTTCTCCATTCAATTTACCCAAGCTCAGACTAAGAATCAAAATCACAATTGCCAATAAGTAAACTAACCCTTACACAAATACAATAAATCAACTACTACCCACTAATGAATAAAACCGTCAACTTCTTTTTTCTTAATAATTAGCAATGCCCAACTCTAGAACCAAGAAAATCAATTCAAGAACTTACTCTAATAAGAAAAGGAACAAACTTTCAATGAAAAAAACAAACCATCATAACATCAATGTAAACCAAACAAAAAGCAATAAACTTTTGACTTAAAAAAACAAACTAATAAGAGCAAAAGCACATACTTGAGGGATTGGATAGTAGACATTGCTAGTATGAGTGAGCAATTGAACTTGCTCTGTGACTGCTCGCACCCAATCAGGATCACCATGGCCAAGCGAATTTACGACTATTCCAAATGTGCAGTCCAAATATTCTCGCCCCTCAGGATCGTACAATTTACGACCTTTGGCACTAGAGAGCACCAAAGGCGTCCGTGCATACGTCCCCACCATAACCTTACCCTCAGTTTCCATAACCTCTTTACTCTTCAAACATACCTTCACGTAGTCTTTAGACTGCACATCAACGCTAAGACACGCGCACGCGTGAGATGAGCACCTGACGTCTACCGCTGAAGAGAATAGGATGGGACAGTTAAGGAAGAGCTAGGGAGAGCCCATTAGAACTGAAACAAAACTCTCTCAAAAAGTTGTTTGTTAATGTGGGGGCTTAAATAGGTGAACGTAGCATCTAGATCGATCTCTAATTTTTGATTTATGTATAATAATTCAGGAATGGGATCGATTCTTTAGCGGGAATGGTTCAGAGATATTTGAAGGGAGTGGATTGTCGATAGGGGAGATATGTCATACCCCTAAGTTGTGATAGTGAAATCGTGCGAGCATTGACAAGTTTTGACTAGTGTTCGACACACAAAATAATGGATAAATGTAAAGAATTGCGAGAAGGTAAAGACAAGAAGGGGAAATGTCAAACGTTGGCATGCATTGGTGCGCATTGGCAAAAATCTTTGACGAGATGTAAGATTCGAATCCGAGACCAAAAGAATACTTGAGACGAACTTCGAATGGAAGGTTAGATGGATCACATGCATGATGAGAATATGTGAGATTTCCAAAGTTACTTAGCAAGTAAATCCAAGCATGGTGTGAGTTTTGGGAGAGTTTCGCACCGTGTACTAGCTAACTTGACTAAGGCTAAGTTCTTGATGGACTAAAGATTTAGTGTGTGTTCAAGTGGACGGACCATGGCTAATGGAATTGGCATGGGTAACCATTGGATCGGACCAGTGTATTATTGACTTGGATGACTCATCATCAATGGATAGAGATGAGGAGATCTTGGATGATGTGGCGAATAAGATCACAGTGGATGAATATCAGCTTTAAGAGATAAATATCTTATGGAAAGATCATCTGAAGATAGAGGAGATCTTCATGGATGTAGATAATCATTCCTAGATAATGTAATCTTTTATCTTGTTATTGTGATATAGCTTAATCCTATTAGATAGAGTCCTAATTAGATAGAGATATCATCTATTGATTAGTTTGATGTAATCTGATAAGGATAAGATAGGATAAGATCATGATCTTAGCTAGTAGAGTTCTATTAAGATTCTAACTTAGTCATCTAAAGATGCCTATAAATAACTCATTTGAGTCTTGCTCTCAGAATGAAGAGGAGAGTGTTGTGAGACACAGAGATTGAGAGATTATTCTTTTGTATACTTTGAGGGAAGTAATGAAGGTTGTCTTTTAGCTGTATCTCTTTTTTGTTCTTGTTGTTACCTTTACTATTCTAGTGCTTTCGTAATTTTCTTGCGAGTGTGAGAGTTAAACATTACGAGGATCGTGAGTCATTCGAGAACTTGATAGTTAGTCGACGATCACGTGGGAAGGTTGAGTCTTGCTTAGAAGGACCTAAGTAAGATTGTCGTGCAAAGGAGTTGTTGGACCCTGATCCCCTTCTTACTAGTAAGCATGTGTTTAGTTTATGTTGAGGTTTAATTTGATTAAATTGTTGTGGTTAGGTATTAATTTTAATGTCTTTGGGGGTAGAAATTTTTTTTAATATTTGATGGATTAAAAGGAGAAATTAGGATTAAGTTAGAATTTTCTTATGGTGTTAGTTAAAACTGGAAGAACAAGGTTATATGAGGACATTTTAGGAAGAACACTTAAGTTCTTAGAAGTTAAGTCTTATAAGGAGGGGC
>JANQAP020796756.1:0-12158 GCA_026874005.2 Erythroxylum coriaceum | reverse complement strand
TCCACATGAGCTGAGTCAACCGTAGCGTACATAAGGCCAAAAGAATACGGCGATGGTCTTGATAAGTACGGTTGTTAATAATCACATGCTGACATATGCATAACCTATCAAATCAAAGGGCGGTCTTATTGTATGAAAATTTAAGTTTTTATTTTATCGTGCTACGAGTATGATGGACGTGGCACCTATTTGCTGTAATTACCACATGTAACCAAAACCAATGTCAACTAATTAAGCAGACCATGTGCAGATAATGTGGAGCCGTCAGCTATGGAAATAGTATCGAAGCAAATTTGAATGGTCAAACGACTCTGTCCACTTTTGTCTTATATGTTTACGTCAACACCAACAGGGTCTTATTTGTTTATAGATTATATTAGGTAGAATAACTAATTACATCTTACTGTCTAACATGGCTCCCATTATGTCAAAGCTCATCCGTACATTTGGTACATATGTTATATCATCCTTGAAAGGTCGACTCTAATCCAAGTCAATGTATCTTAAAAATATCTGTGTGAGTGAAGTACTAAAAATTTATCTATCTCTGTCTGCTGCTCTAATTGTTCCCGCCCTTATCTATCTGTCTAGGTTTCATACGCATCCATATATCTATGAACGCATTTTATAATTTGGTTGATTTAATGAATTTAACGGCGTATTAAATCTATCTAAGGTTTCTGTTTTCAACACAATGTAGTCATGAGACGGACTACTCTTATTTTAAATAATAGATATTACATCAAGATGCTACTTACCATTTTAGCGCTTTGAGAAAATTCTTGACGTTGGCTAACGATGATAAAATCCTAATTTTAAGTTATCTATATGTATCTCTTTTTCTTTTAATAAAAATCATATAATCATTTTATTCGAATTTAGAACCTCTTTTATTTTTTTAAGGGTTTTAGGATTATCAACAAAATTTTTTAATAAGAGTTTGCATGTTCATACACAAATCAAAGAGTTGAGAGAATACAATCAGTTTGTAATTTGTAATACTAACATAAATTACAAAGTGTTAACTAATGATATTATTGTAAAAATTGCAGGACATTCATTTGGAAGGAATGACCTTGTTTGATAAATGACTTATCAGTTATTTTTTAGCGAATTGAAAGGTTTTAGTTGTTTGACTATATCAAATTGCTAATAATTATATTTAGTAATCAATTAATTGGGTTGACAGATTAAACCCAATACGTTGATTTTGAAAACACTACTTTGAGGAGCATTTTCCTCCTAAAAGGCTATTTTATTCAAAAGTTATTACAAATTAGTCAAACAGATAGAGATAGAGATAGAGATAAAAATAGAGAGATAAATTTGACTAAATTTATATAAAATTTAAAAAGTTAGTCCTTAAATTAAAAAATAAAATATTAAATATTAAATTAAAATTTTCAAAAAATTAAATATTTTTAAATTTGTTATCTCTAATTATATTACATTAACTACTTTTGTATAGATTCAATATTTAGGTCCCTTTTATATCAATTTGTAGTATATAATATTATTATTACTTGTATATTGTGTTTAATTCAATTCAATTAATATAAAATTAATAAGTCAAATTTAAATTAATTATTTTATCTAAGTTTAAATTTTAAGAGATTAATATAAACATTTTTTTAAAATTAAATTTATTTTAGTTTAATATATTAAAAAATATAGTTTCAAATTTTAAAATTTAAAAAATTAAAATTAAAATAACAAAAAATTTGTATTTCCTTAAATTATAAATTAAATCGATATCATTTTTACAGACTCAATTTCATATTAAGCTCGTTGTGTTGTGATAAAAGGGTTGAAATATTTTCAGGCATGGGCTACAAACCTGCAGGCATGAATCATAAAGGATGGGCCACACAAGCCACACAAGACCAACACATTTATTTATCTCAACCTTTTATTTCAGTTTCTTTCTCTTTCTGTACAGTGTACTAGACGTTCTTAGCTATCATTTTCTATTTTCTAGAATGTAGAGACCCTAGCCAATAGCTTTTCTCAATTTTTAGTATAAAGCACCCCTCTGTACACACTGAAAGTATGACGAAAT
Source organism: Erythroxylum coriaceum (assembly GCA_026874005.2). Classification (NCBI taxonomy): domain Eukaryota; kingdom Viridiplantae; phylum Streptophyta; class Magnoliopsida; order Malpighiales; family Erythroxylaceae; genus Erythroxylum; species Erythroxylum coriaceum. The sequence continues at coordinate 10,099 of JANQAP020796756.1, read as the reverse complement.
AAAATATTTCTTCATCTACCTTTATATTGTTTTTTTCATGGTATCAGAGACAAAGGTCTGATCCACATTAACCTATCCCAAAAATGTCCAACATGGCTGACGGTAGTGAAGCCAGCAACCAGACACAGAACCCTGATCTAGAGATATACTCCATCACAAATACAGAAAACCCAAGAGCTATTCTAGTCACTACACCTTTCAATGGTAGCAACTACCTGACTTGGAGCAAGTTAATGATGATAGCACTGCGTGCCAAAGACAAACTTACCTTCATTGATGGAACTTGCACACAACCCATGGAAGATAGAGCCCTCCTTGCCAGATGGAAACGAGCAGATTCAATCATAAAGTCATGGATCCTCAACTCCATGATCAAGGAGCTAAGTGATGCCTTTCTGTTATTCTCCACAGCCAAAAAACTTTGGGAAGAACTGAGAGAGAGGTTCGGTGAGGCCAATAGGCCATTGCTGTATCAGATAGAAAGAGAGATCAGTTCTTTTAAACAAGGTAATCTCACCAGTTCTGCATATTACACAAAACTAAAAAAAACTCTGGGATGATTTGGCTAGCCTAAGTCCTATACCTACATGCACTTGTGAGGCGGCCAAAGATATTACTGACAAGGAAAACACGCATAGACTGGTGCAGTTTTTGATGGGATTAAATGAGGATTATGAACATTTAGTTAACCAAGTCATGCTCATGGAACCACTGCCCATGGTAAATAAAGCTTTTACATGATGCAAACCGTGGAAAGGCAAAAGACAGTAAATGCAAATCACGACAGTAACCTAAATGTAGCTATGATGGCCAGGCAAACCATCTTCAATGCTAAAAAGGGTGGCAAAAACAAACAAAAAAAACCATTTACCAAGAAAGAAGACAAGTATTGTGAAAATGTGAGAAAACAGGACATACCATCGAGACTTGCTTCAAGATTCACGGTGTGCCTGACTGGTACAAAAAACTAACTGGCCAGAAGAGCACAACAAACCTTGCTACAATCATTGACAGTCCTACAAACATACCACAAGAACTCAGTGAGCAAAATGAAAGGAATGGACAAATCCTACAAGGCCTAGCCACCTTCATTCAACAGGAGATATCAAAGGCAATAAAAGGAAAGGCCACGGGTGAGGTAAACTTTGGTCGGCTTGCAAATTTTGCAGATAATAGCATGAGTTACAATAAAGATCATAGTACAGGAAATGAATGCATGTGGTTGGTTGATTCAGGTGCATCGTCACATATGATCACAGATCTTATTTGCTACCATGAATGTGAAATAAATAATATATATGAACCAGTAACACTTCTTGATGGCACAAAACAACAAGTGAAACACGTATGACAAGCAAGTATTGGGGACAAAATTACCCTTGATGACATTCTCCATATTCCCAATTTTTTCAAGAACCTACTCTCTGTGTATAAACCCACTACATAAAATGACATTTTTGCTATTTTTATATCTAACGACTTGTTTTTGCAGGACCTACAGACTAACATTGTTATAGTGGTTATCAAGGCCAGAAGTGGGCTGTATGAGCTGACAAAGGATAACTTATTACCTTTAGGAACCTTGAGAGGTCCTTCCCTAGATTTCTACAGAACCAAAAATGTTTTTGCTTCTGTTAATACCTGGCATAGTAGACTAGGACATGTTTCTATGGAAAAGATGCATCATATCAATGAAATCAAAGTTTTCAAATCCAGTTTATCCAATTGTCAAATATGTCCCATAGCAAAACAACATAAAAGACCCTACCCTAAACACAAAATACAAACCACTAAGACTTTCGAAATTCTACACATGGATCTATGGGGGCCCTACAGGATACCTACCCTAGATGGATCTCAATTTTTTCTAACCATTGTAGATGACTATTCTATAGCTACCTGGACCTTCTTACTCAAACACAAAGACAAGACACAATCCACCATAACACAATTCATCAAAACTGTAGAAAAACAATATGATACAAGGTGAGTTTAAACAGACAATGGGAGAGAGTTTATAAACCATGAATGCAGAAAATTTTTTGCAGAAATGAGAATAATACATCAGAAAAGATGCCCATACACTCTACAGCAAAATGGAGTAGTAGAGATCAAACACAAATATTTATTGCAAATAACAAGAGCCCTACTGTTTATAACAAACTTATCGAAACAATAATGGGGAGAAGCACTACTCACTGCCACCTACCTCTTAAACAGAGTCCCCACCAAAATCTTGCAATGGCAAACCCCATATGAGATGTTACATCAAAAACAACCAACCTGTAAACATTTGAGAGTCTTCGAATGCCTATGTTTTGCCTTAGACAAAACACCTAACAAGACAAAGTTAGACCCTAGATCTTTGAAGTGTGTATTCCTAGGATACATGCCAAATTACAAAGCCTACCGAGTCATGGACATTGATATAAAAACCATTTTCAGCTCAAGGGATGTTACCTTCCATGAAGACAATTTCCCTTTTGCGAATATAACAACCACTAAACAATGACCACTACCCCTATTCCTTCACAACACAGTAGATGATGATGGTACGCAAACAATAGCACAAGATTACATGCCAAGACTGCCAAACATACAAAGCACTGAACACATACCGGAACCCACATAAACACAGCCACAACTAGACATCATCATCAACCAAGACACTATCCCAAACAACAATGTGAGAAGGAGCCAAAGAAAACATACTACACCCAAATACCTTGATGACTATATCCACCAAGCCTCTGCTCATCACTCCACTTTTATCCCCGATAATGCTAACAACATTTTTAAAGTTTTTGATCCTGTAGGAACAGAAGAACACAAAGACTCAATATTTCATGTTGGACACAAACAAGGCTACAGGGAGTTCATAGGTAATGTGTCTACAGTGTTTGAACCCATGTCCTATGAGACAGCAAGCAAATCAAAAGAATAGGTGGACTCCATGGATGCACAGTTAGAAACCCTAGAGGAAAACCAACACAATTACTTAAAGGGAAGTGGGCTATAGCATCAAAATGGGTATACAAAGTTAAACATAATCCAGATGGTACGGTGGACAAACTGAAATCAAGACTGGTGGCGAAGGGATTCAATCAAAGAGAAAGGGTGGACTACTCAGAGGTATTTTCACCTGTAGCTAAGGTTGTGACTATAAGGACATTCCTAGCTATAGCTACGATAAAGAAGTGGCCCATACTACAATGCGACATAAATGATGCCTATCTACATGGCCATCTAAAAGAAGAACTCTACATGCTACCACCAAAAGGTTATAAGAAAGCAAAGGAGGGAGAGGTTTGCAGATTAATAAAGTCCATTTATGGACTTAAACAAGCATGAAGGCGGTGGCACAAGAAGTTGACCACGAAACTAAAGCAATTGGGGTTTGAAAAATCAGAATCAGACTACTGCCTATACACCAAAGGCCAAGATTCAGACTTTGTTGCTATCATCATCTATGTGGACGATATTCTTATCACTGGAGCACAAGAAGAACATCTAATTACTGTTAAGCAAGATCTCAACAAGGCATTCATAATCAAAGACCTAGGGTATGCTAAATTTTTCCTAGGCGTTAAGATAACAAGGTCAGAGGAAGGTATGATCCTTAGTCAAGGCAAGTAGGTGAGGGATATCTTACAAGAAAGTAATCTACTTAATTGCAAGCCATGCATAACACCCATAATCCCAGGCAGAAAACTTACCATCGATGAAGGTGAACCACTCAGAGACCCGAAATACTATAGGAGGATCATAGGAAGACTGCAATATCTGAGCTTCACCAGACCAGACCTCACCTACATCACACAACAACTGAGTCAGTTCATGAAAACACCAAGACAATCACACTGGGAAGTTGTAAAACATGTCCTCAAATACCTTAAAGGAACACAGAACCAAGGTTTATTTTACGCATCAGATTCGAACCTACAACTTATCGCATACTCAGATTCGGACTGGGCGAGTTGCGTGTTCAGCGGACAATCCCTAACCGGATTTTGTGTGTTCCTTGACAAATCATGGAAGACAAAAAAACAAACCACAGTCAATAGGTCGTCGGCAGAGGCAGAATGCCGAAGCCTAGTTTCAACAACATGCGAGTTGAGGTGGGTCGTCCAACTTTTAAGATACTTTCAAGTAACGAATCGCGAAGCCATACCTCTATTTTGCGATAGTCAAGCAGAGATTCACATCTCCAGGAACCCCGTCTTTCACGAAAGAACAAAACACCTAGAGATCGACCTTCACTTGGTACACGATGCGGCAAACCTAGGGTTCGTAAGTCTTCAACACGTCCGCATGCGTATTCACTGACTTACTCCTCAAGTTCGGATCCGTCGTTTTCTCCGGAGCTCCAACTTGAAGGGGGTGTTAAAAGGGTTGAAATATTTTTAGGCATGGGCTACAAACCTGAAGGCATGAATCGTAAAGGATAGACCACACAAGCCACACAAGACCAACATATTTATTTATCTCAACCTTTTATTTCAGTTTCTTTCTCTTTCTGTACAGTGTACTAGACGTTCTTAGCTGTCATTTTCTGTTACAAAAGCTTCTAGAATGTAGAGACCCTAGCCAATAGCCTTTTCTCAGTTTTTAGTATAAAGCACCTCTCTGTACACAGTGAAAGTGTAACAAAATAAAATATTTCTTCATCTACCTTTACATTGTTTTTTTTCATGTTGCATTTGAGGAAAAACTCCTGGTGAGATCCGATCGAATACATTCTCAAGCTTATTTTTAGTGGCATTTTAGTGATCTCTCGAGTTCTTCAGTTGGCCCTTGCCAATCCAATGGGATCTCGATAAGTTTTTAATCGAAGTCATTCATCATTGAGAAATTGTACTAAGACGGCATCCAATGTTCTTAAGGCTCGATGGAAGATATTGGAGAAAATGACGGTGTTAACTTCTTTTGCTCTTTCTAAATTCTTATGAGAATATTCAAAGAAATACTAAGATATAAATAAGTAATATTCATATCCTTACAAATCTTTTTTTATAAGTCATTTTACACATAAACAATTAATACTAAACAACTAATTTTATCAAACGTCATTAAATAAACTGTTGATGTTATTCAATGGTCAAATCAACTATATTAATCTGCTGTTAGCTAATAGCTAATGCAATCCGCTGATAGAATCAGCTAACAGCTAATGTAATCCGCTGAATGCCAAATAGGGCCAATATATATAGATACAATTATACTTTGGATGGAATTCTATTATAAGAAAAACTATAACATCCTCCTATGTTTATCCAGTCTAACAAAGTATATTTATCCTTGTTAATTTATCCAATCTAATAGATTATATTTATCCTTATATATTTATTCAGTCTAACATATTATACTTATCTTTGTATATTATCCACATCAATAAATCACTTCCACACTCCTCGTTGGAGCATAAATATCCAACATGTCCAACTTGCCAATCACATCATGAAATGCCTTGTTTGATACTGCCTTTGTAAGTACGTCAACAAATTGATCTTTAGACTTGACATACAAAAACTAAATAATCTTTTGATCTAACTTTTCTTTAATGAAATGTCTGTCAATTTCAATATGTTTGGTACGATAATGTTGTATAGGATTCTATGCAATCTTAATAGTAGCCTTATTACCATAATAAAGATTCATAGGTTTTGTATGCTCAATCCCCAAATATGATAGAACATGCTTAATCCATAACAATTCACATATTCTATGAGTCATACCTCGAAACTCAACATTTGTGCTTGACCTTACAACAACTTTTTGTTTCTTGTGTTTCTAAGTTATAAGATTTCCTTCCACAAAAATAAAATAACTAGATGTAGATTTTTTGGTTGTTTGATCACCTGCCCAATCCATATCCGTGTATCTTTCAATGTTGGAAACACTATTCTTTGAGAAGAATAAAACTTTTCCTAGAGAGCCTTTCAAGTATCTCAAGATTCGGTATACTGCATCCATGTGTTTTTCACTCGGCTGATGCATAAATTGACTAACAACACTCACTGTATACAATATATCTGACCTAGGATGAGACAGATAAATTAACCCCCCAACTAACAGTTGATAGCGCCCTATATCTTTAGCATTTCATTTAAGAAAATTCCAAGCTTATGATTTATTTTCATAGGCATTTTAGCTGGTTTGCAGACAAGCATTCCAGTTTCAGTCAAGAGGTCAAGTACATATTTTCTTTGTAAAAGAGAAATGGCTTGATTTGTCCTTACTACCTTGATACCTAGGAAGTATTTAAATTGTCATAGGTCCTTCATTTCAAATTCAGTAGCTAAGTGTTTTTATAGGAGCTTCATCTCTTCACAATCATCTCCTGTCAATACCATATCATCAACATACATAATTAAAACTGTAACTTTACCTCCTTTGTGGTTTATAAACAATGTATGATCTGCACCACTTTGTTTATAAGTGAAAGCTTTCATTGTCGTAAAAAATCTCCCAAACCAGGCTCTAGGTGATTGCTTGAGCCCATACAATGACTTTTTTAACTTGCAAACTTTATTTCTATTTAATGAACCAAGCTTCACACCTGTTGGAAGCTCCATGTATGCCCTCTTCTTTTGGATCCCCATTGAGGAAAGCATTCTTAACATCAAACTATTTTAGGGGCCATTCCCGATTTGCTATAATAGAGATGAGAATGCGGACCGTATCTAGCTTAGATAATGGTGCAAAGTTCTCTTGGTAATCTACTCCATACTTTTGTGTATAACCCTTTGCAACTAATCTTGCTTTATACCTGTTGATACTCCCATCAGCCTTAAGTTTCACAGTATATACCCATCTACATCCAATTGTTTTCTTTCTTTTGGGTAATGAAACAAGGTCCCAAGTAGAGTTGCTTTGTAAGGCTTCCATCTCTTCATTTATTACCTTAATCCACTTTGGATCATTCAAAGCTTCCTACACATTACTAGGAACAGAAACATTGGATAATTGATTAACAACAAGTGCAAATGACTTAGACAATTTTTTAGTAGAAACATAATTGTTGGTAGCGTATTTGACATTAGCATTGAGATCAGGTTCATATTGTTTTTTTGGTACACCTTTGTTCAATCTTTATGGGTATCTTGGAAGAGGAACAAGAAACTCATTACTAGGATTATTAGATCTTTCAGTTAGTGGTGTTAAAGTAGGTAAGTCTGTATTACTAGGATATTCTTCATAGCTCTCATTGTTATCAACTTCTTCCAGTTTAAAGCACTCATCTGCATTGCCTGGAATATCGACAACTTCATCCAGTTCTAAGAACTTATCTATATTTCCTTCCCTCCACCAACATTCTTCCTCTGAAGGGAAGATGTTGAAACTCCCCCTGAATAATATGGTTCTATCTCCCAAAAAGAGGCATCCAAGGTTGCATGTAACTTTTGAGATTGAGGATCATAACACCGATACCCTTTTGAAAATTTGAATATTCAACAAACATACATCAAGGATCAAGTTTTGTTCTCAAAATCTTAAGGATATGAATGTACATTGTATAGCTAAAAACTCTAGGTTCAAGGTTGGGAAGACGAAAATTGTTACATCAATGACGAACTTATTGAATCAATATGCCAACTTTTCACTCTTTGATTTTCAGTAATCCATGTCTCAAAATTTTGGTCTTTAGGTGCAAATTTTCTTACTGCCCCAATGAGATATCCAGCCTTATTGCATGCTCCTCTTCGTATCTCTATAAGTTGAGACTATAATGGGTAATTGGTCCCATCCAGTATAATACTTGATGGGAAAGAAGAATGGCCTTTTTGGATGATAATTGGTTGTGTTGGTGGGTTATTCATTGTTGCTAGAACAAGAGATTCTTGGCAATCCATTTGGTTTTTTGTTTCAAGTATAGGTTTCAAAAGGCTAAGGGAGGCTGAGGTGCTTATTGGTCGGGAGCTTTTACAACGTTGTTTGCTTGATATCCAACTTGGTTTGCTGGGACTGTGACACTACGTGAAGCTGGCCTAGTTTGTCCTTCCTCTAGTGCCAAAGCAGGTTTGTTATTGGTATTACGTCCATACGTCTGTGCGTCTGTGGAGTGGCGTCTGTGTGCTGAGCTGTGTTGGAATTATACCCATGACCCAATCGTTATGTAATTGATTGAACACATATGTTTTGTGATTATTAACTATGTTTAATAACATGGCAAATGATTATAGTATCATATTTTGTTTATTGCTTTTATCCTAATATGATAAGTCCTTGATTAAATTTATATACTTGTCATCATAATAAAGATTATGATAATGAGAGTCAAGTCTTTAGGGTTTAATCTAAAATTGTTCTTGATCGTAGGATTATCAAATAAGGACTTTTATTATCCAGTTAGATCAATATGTATGTAATAGTATCTATTGGATGAATATTAGTAGATCTCATTTACTAAGTTACATATATAGATGATGCATATAGAGATATGACAATTGAACTGACCAAACTGAGAATTTCCAATAGTTAATATTACCTATGAACTGTCAAGTGGGATATTACCATAAGAATTTAAATGTATAATTTTTCCTTTGACCTGAGATCATCATAGTAATCAATAGGTCACTTATTATGTTTTGATGTTGGACACCTAGTTTGTAAAAATGCTAGTTGAATGATTATTGGATATAATTAAGTACCTATCTGATTAGTGATGAGTTAAAATGGGATCCATCGACTATAGGTAATGAGTTTGAGCTCAATGTTGTCATTGATCTTAATGATTGTTTCAAAACCTTGGCCAGGGCGATTGAATGATTGAGAAAAGGAGTTTCTTAAGTCATTCACCAATCATTAATGATCGACATGTAATATAATTGATTATTTAATAGGGTTTGACGGTTAAACTATACCTTAGGATAATCCAGAGCTGTAATGATGGAAGGTAATAATACATTATCCTTAACCAGGTTCCGTTTTTGTAAGGTTGTTACTTTATACTATCTGGTCGTTGAGGAGTGTTGTTAGACGCCAACCTTGATTAGTAATTAATTAGATTAATTACTATAGGTTTAGTGATGAACCTATGTGGTCACACACTTACGAGTGTAATATTTCCTGTTTATGATTATTTAATTTATTATGAGATAATTTATTAAATAATCTATATGGCATATTGTTATATTTTTTGCTAGCACAGAAAATATAATTAATATTGGAAACTTTCTTGTGCAAAATAAATAAATAAAATAAAATAGTTTTATTTTATTTCATTTTATTATATAAAAAAAAAAAAGAAGAAGCCAAAAGGCGTCAGGTAAAAGGTTACCTTGCTTTTGGTTTAGCTTTTGTATATAACGTTAAAACAATAAGAAGAGTGGTTGTTGGTTCAGTTTTTGGTGTAGGACATTCAATATACAAAGTGAAAGTACAAAGTGAATAAAGGGACGTACCCTTTCACTTTGTATGTTGGTCTTTTAAGTTTTAAAACGTTAAAAACTTACGATAAGGAGAGATATGTGTGGCTCTCTCATTTTTTGATAAAACGTTTTAAAAACCAAAGAAAAAGTTTTCATTTTTCTCTTGTGTGGTACGTATGTTTTAAACAAAAGAAAAAAAGGAGTTTTGTGTGGTTTACATACTTGAAATCAACAAGAAAAAAAGATAGAGAAAAATTGTTTTCCCCATTTTAAAGAAAGGGTTCTTCAAAATTAACTATCTCCATATCAAGTGTTGAAAGCGGGACGTATTTTTCGGTTTGGAGTACATAGAGACTTCGTATTTTCGAAGTTTATTATCGGTTAATCCTCACAAATTTCAGGTATTTGTTTTTACCTATTCTTGTTATTAGTATAAATATTAAACGCAATAGATCTACACATGATTGCAATTTTTTTATTTCCGCTGCATATGCGATCCTTCAATTAGTATTAGAGCCAATTTTGCGTTCACATCATTATTGGAAAATACTAATGATTTGCGTATTTTGTTATGTTCTTTGTTGTAACACATGCAAGTTATTCATTTAATATGCATGAATTTATCTTAGCTTCACTGCAACTGGTTTCACAGAAAATGATACAATAGAGAAGTGAGTCTCTGTTTCTTAAACGTACAGAACTATATGAGAGCCTCAGAATTCTTTCGT
>JANQAP020796748.1:0-12158 GCA_026874005.2 Erythroxylum coriaceum | reverse complement strand
TGTTCTTTCAATTTTAACTAACACCATAAATTTTTCTAACTTACTCTAAATTTCTCCTTTTTAATCCATCAATCCTAAAAAAAAAATTTCTACCCCCAAAGACATTATAATTAATACCTAATCGCAACAAAATAATCAAATTAATCCCCAATATAAACTAATCACATGCTTATTAGTAAGAAGGGGATCGGGGTCCAACAAAACTTGTCAGCACCATGACCAGCCCTTACAATAGTGACAAACAAAGTCACCCCTACTCTAATTCGTCTACTTGTTACGTGGCATCTGTAGGTTGAAGATTCAAAAACCTAGACCCAAAATGAGACTACAAATAGAAAGAAAATAGGAGGGTAGTGACACATTCTAAATTATTCTATCATTACACACCCCACAGACTCATTCAGGGACAAAAGTAGAGAGAAAGAAAGAAGACAAAGAAGAGAGGAGAGAAAGTAAAGATTAGTCCAGTGAGGTGAAGAAGAAGAACAGCATAGAGGTGGAAACAACTTGAGCATCCAATCATCTAGGTCAGAACCAAGCAGAAGCAAAAGGCAAGAACTAATGCTGAGAGCTTGAGAGTGCAGGAGATCAACACAACTCTCTCATCTGAGAACTTGTTTTGTTTTTACTGAACTTACTCCACTATTAGTTGATAGACTTATACTCTGTTAACTTTTGATAGTTCATTTCATTTATTCACTTAGTTTATTGCTTTAACACTTCTCTTATACTGATTAAGATGGGATTAAAGTATTTGAATATGATGAATCTTGTTATTTCCATGATGGGCTGATCTCTTTTTCTTGAGGATTAATGTAGCAACTTTAGTTATATATGCATGATTAAGGGACTGTGTTTTTGTCTTATGTTTGCTATAGTTTCTAAACTGAATGGATGTAATAGCATGACCAAAATTTGCATCATTTTGGTATTAAACAAAGGATCGAGAGAAGAAGTTCAATATGGAAAAAGAAACCATAGATGCTTAGATTAAGAACTAGAAATATATTAACTTTAGTGATAATTAGTAGTCAAGTTTTCATAATTAATTTGGATGATAACTTATCGAATGAGAAAGTTAGACTTAGTTTTTTATTAGAGTTGATCTTAGAACCCAACTGTTAATTTTAGAACCCAACTGTTAATTTTACTAAGACGACTACCCAATCATTTCCCCTTAGTTATGCATAGGAGATTAAATTAGTGAAATTAATTCTCAAAAGTTTTCCACCCTAATTAATCTATTCGTTTTTATTTCCAGTTAATTCTGTTTACTTTTCAGTCTAATTTTGTGATTTTCTTTAAAGCATTCACTAACAAATCAGGATAGAATGTTTAGGATTGCATCTGTTTTTATTTTTTGTTTAAGGTTAATTTAAGTGGAACAATTTCACCTCCGTGGGAGACAACCCTGGGTAATAAACTATAACTACCTCGTATACTTGCCAATAAGATAGCCTAGGTATTTTTAGAACTTATTTTAGGCACAACAAGTTTTTGGTGCATTACCTGAGAGGTGTTTAATGTTTAAACTTAAATTAATTTTGATTTTTTTGTCTGTTCATACTAATATTTTTGTTGTGTTATTTCATTGAGTTATTTTAGCAATTTTCTTATTAATTCACTATTTTTTATTTGGTTTAAGCGAGGAAGGAGATCTTAGGAAAGCGAACTTGCTCCTTTTATTGACAATTTACCTCAGATAAGAGGACTCAAAGGGACTTTGAAGATAATCTCGAGGAACCCAAGCCTGAAGATCAAAAGATGGGTGAAAGGCAGCCAGTAATGAAGGAGTATGTTAGACCAGTAATTAGTACTACCACTTCATGCATACGTTTGGGAGAGGCAGCCAAAAACTATGAATTGAAGAGCATTCACTACAACATACTGTCATCGTTCTATGAGGTTCCCAATGAAGACCCTTTAAACTTCATTCGGGAATTCTACACCACTCTATAGACATTCCCATTAGATGGCTTAAATAAAGATCAACTCAGGATGAGGTGCTTCCTATACACATTAAAGGATTGGGCCAAGGCGTGGCTGATGACCCTTCCACCTAGTTCATTGACTATATGGGAGGAAGTGTACAACAAATTCATGGGAAAGTTCTATTCCCATAAAAAAACTTCTAAGTTACAAATGAAGATAGCAACCTTCACTCATATGGAGGGAGAGCCATTCCATAAGGCATGGGAACGCTTCAAACTCTTGCACATACAGTGTCCACACTATCATTTTCCACTTCACATGTAGAAACAATTCGTCTATAAAGGATTAACACAATAGTGTCAGTACACAATGGACAATATAGAAGGAGAGGCTGTGGGAGAGAAGAAGGCCAAAGAAATATATGAAATCTTCAAAATGTTGGGGGCTAATTCTAGATAAAAGAGTGTGAGGGGAAAAAGAGTTAGAGTTCATAAAGTGAGCTCGAATCAAGAATTGGCTATGCAGTTAGCTGAGTTAACAAGGCATGTAAAGATGCTAACTACAAGATTACCCTAAAACGTTCCAAATCAAGAGGTATGTGGTATATATGGAACTTGTGATCATGGAGCTAATGTTTGTTCATATTTTTGTGAGCCTTTTGTAGATGGGTAAGAACAAGTGAACTCACTAAAGGTTTTCAACCAAGGGAGCAAAATGACCTGTATTCAAATATTTTTAACCCTGGTTGGAGAAACCACCCCAATTTTTCATAGAAGACCAACAATCCACTAGTATAGCCCTAACCACAATACCAAAATTTTCAGAGGTCAAATTATTACCAAGGGAAATCCTCACTTTAAAACCTACTAAGCAAGCCTTTTATGGAGGAAAGCCTGAATGCATTTATTCAGGTCACAACTCAAAATTAGGAAACGAACAATAAGAGATTCAATTCTTTAAAGGTGTCTTTAAAGAGGATTGAGATCCAAGTAGGGCAACTTGCTGCTCAAATGCACAACAATCAAAAAGGGAAGTTGCCCAGTCAACTTAAGCAAGCCCAAGCAGTTAATATTTTGAGAAGTTGTAAGGTGATTAAAAATCATGTTGAGATCCCTTCTAATCTATCTGGTGCAGGTAATCAAGAGGAGAAGAGACTCACTAATAAACAAGGTGAGTAGAATAAAGAAAGCAATGGGCACGACAACTTTTCAAGTCACATTTAGAAAGGTGAAAAACTAGGGCATGCAACTGAATGCAATGAAGGACCAAGATTACATAAGGCGACTAATCCTTATAGACCACTAATCCTATATCTGAGCCGCTTTAAGGACTCGAAACAAGATAAGCAATTTTCTGATCAATATAACATGTTTTCTAAAGTTAATATTAATCTGCCTTTGTTAAGTGTGATTAGAAACATTCTAACTTATATGAAGTTCTTTAAGGAACTGAGCACCAAAAAATAAAAGTTTAAACCAAACGAGAAGGTGATAGTTTCAGAGGTTGCAAGTGCAATATTTCAGTAGCAATTACCCCCCAAATTGAAGGACCCAGGGAGTTTTCTTGTGCAAGTATCAATGGGTAATGGCGATGAGGTTAAGGGTATGCTTGAGCTTGGAGCGAGTATAAACCTTATGCCTCACTCTATTTATGAGAAACTAGATCTAGGACGGTTAATACCTACCAATATGTGCTTACAGTTAGTTGATAGGTCAATTCGTTATCCGAAAGGAATAATGGAAGAGTGTTAGTAAAGGTTAGGGGATTGATTGTCCCTGTAGACTTTGTGGTCTTAGACATGAGAGGTTAAACAATAAGGGAAGGAGCACACGATACTCCTAGGGAGGCCTTTTTATGAGCACTACCAATACCTTGATTGATGTGAAGAACGAGAAACTGAGCATGACTGTATTAGAAGAAATAATAGAATTTTCAATCTTTTATGTTAAACACATTCCTACTACTACTATTGGTGAAGAATACCCTAAGCTAGGCTTGGTGAAAGAAATTGATAAGAGTTGTCAATTGCTAGATGATGTAACTAAGGGAGAGGTTGGAAAATTCTTAGAGAAAAAGCCCAATAAAGAGAAGAAAATAGTGGAGTTAGTCACTTTGGGCACTCCACCTTGAGCATGAAGGTTGAGGTGTCTAGCTAAAAGACATTAAAGAAGTGTTAAATAGAAAGCAACCTAAATAATTTATGTTCTGTTTTTTTCATTATGTGTTTGTTATTCCTTTTTAGTGAAACTTGACTTAATTTGTTTGTTTTGTATGCACAGGCCTACTTTTCAATCTCTTCTATTTGTCTTTCATTACAGCTATTCTCCACTCCTCGATGTAGGAAGCCATGCTCCATATCGTATTAACTTAGCCCACACTTTTGTATCATATTTCTATTTTTGTTCTTTTTATTAATTTTTATACTTATTAGTTTAATGTCTTTTAGTTTTAATGCTTGTCCTTGCTCATGTTATTTTGTGTTTTAGATCCCTCGTCTACTCTTTTGTGTCACATTAGGAACAATGTGATGTTTAAGTATGGGGGGGGGGGAGTATTAGTTTTTAAAAAATTATTATTTTTTATAATTGTGTGTTTTATCCATTTATAGTTAGAGATGCGTGGTTACTAAATGAACTCGATCTAAATTAGAATGCATAATATGACTGAATGAGTATACTTACACGTTTAGGTTAATTGACCTGGATTTCGATTAAAGGGACATTAGATTGTTGTGATAGACAAATGAAACTTTTCATTTGGTAAAAATTTGAGCCCTTTTTGAAATATTTAACACCAAAACACCAAATTCAAGTATTCTTTGCTGAGATTGTTCTTTCATGATTATAGAAATCTAGAACTTGCTTGCAAATACTAGTTCAGATCACTTAATCTTATGCAAACATTGAAATGAGGAAGGCAATTAGGACATACCCTTTTTGCTTAAAAAGCCACCGTAATTTTACCCTTAGTGAACCCCCTTTAAGCTTCACATTAACCATTTCTTCTTTAAACCCAAATGTGAGCCTTAACCTTGATTATTTAACTTTTTCATCATACCTACCATAAGGACGAATTGAGCATTTGAATGGGTATGATTGGGCTTAGGGAATAATTGCTTAAATAAATGTGAGGGACTCATAGGATAAAGTTGGTTTTTAAGTTTGGAATAGGTATGGTTGTAATAATTTGTATCTCTCCTCTAAATTTTACTCTTCTAAACTTGATTTTGTTTTAAATATAAAAATATAAAAAAAGAAAGAAGAAAAGAAAGAAAGAAAAAAGAGAAAAGAAAAAAATAAATAGAAAAGGAAAAGGAAGGAAGAGAAAGTAAGCAAAAAATGAAGAGGAGAGAGATAAAAAGGGGAGTGATAACCTTGCTAACTTGAAGGGAAAGAATTGAGTGTTTTATACTTCATTGTTTGTATTACTTTAAATGCTCAATTTGTTCTGTGTGATTTTCCTTTTTCCTACCGTTAGCCTAGCCCCGTTATAGCCAAAATAAAGACTTTCAGATTGATGTTTGTGTTTGATATGAATGGTGGAGATTGGATTAGTAAGCTAGCCTATGATAGATCCCTTACATGAAATGAATTATGAGTGATATATCCTACCTTTGAATGCTTGAGAGGATGGAGAGTGGAGTGGGTTTCTATCAAACTTGTTGATGGTTCTTTGAATTAAAGTACTTCTTGATTTTTGCTAAGCATGTAGAGAATAGTCTATTTATGGAATATTATGAGTTTCAAGTTCTCAAGTTACGTTTATTGAAATGATCATTGATATCTTTGACTATTGTTTGCAAAAATTGTTTTTATTGTTTATTCTGTTATAGTCTAGTGTTCTTTATTTTGCTTTAGGATAAGTATAGTTTAAATGTGGGGGAATTGTTGTGTCTAATTTCTATTGACTTTGCTTGCCTTCATATATTGATTTTGGTTACAAATTCTTATGTTTTCATCCAAATGAGGGATGAGTTGAGTGAAAATGTTGTGAATATTGGATACATGTTAATTGGATTATTTTGTGAATTTTGCATGAAAATAAAAAAGAATAAAGAAAGGTGGTGACTAAAAAAGTTAGTCACAGTGGTGACTAAACTTGTCACCACCACCAGCCCTCACAGGGGTGACAAACAAAGTCACTCCCATGACATGTCTTTCCTCTAATTCGTTTACTTATTACATGGCATTTGTAGGTTGGAAGCTTGAAAACCTAGACCTAAAATGAGACTACAAATAGAAAGAGGAGAGGAGGGTGGTGGCACATTCTAACTTATTCTATCATTACACACCCCATAGACTCATTCGGGGGCAAAAAAAAAAGAGAGAAAGAAAGAAGACAAAGAAGAGAGGGGAGAAAGCAGAGACCAGTCAGGAGAGGTGAAGAAGAAGAACAACAGAGAGGTTGAAATAGCTTGAGCATCTGAGTATCTAGGTGAGAACCAAGCAGGAGAAAAGGGCGAGAGCCAATGCTGACAGCTTGAGAGTGTAGGAGATTACCGCAACTCTTTTATTTGAACACTTGTTTGCTTATTCTATTTATTATTTCTTTATTGTTTTACTAAACTTATTCCTCTGTTAGTTGATAGACTCACACTCTGTTAACTTTTGAAAGTTCATTTTAGTTATTCACTTAGTTTATTTCTTTAATACTTCTCTTATACTATTTGCTTATTCTATTTATTATTTCTTTATTGTTTTACTAAACTTATTCCTCTATTAGTTGATAGACTCACACTCTGTTAACTTTTGATAGTTCATTTCAGTTATTCACCTGGTTATTACTGTAATACCTCTCTTACACTGATTAAGATGGGATTGAAGTATTTGAATATGATGAATCTTATTGTTTTCGTGATGGGTTGATCTCTTTTTCTTGAGGATTAATGTAGAAATTTTATTTAAATATGCATGATTAAGGGACTGTGATGTTGTCTTATATTTGCTATAGTCTCTAAACTAAATGGATGTAATAGTATGACCAAACTTTACATCATTTTGGTATTAAACGAAGGATCAAGAGAAGTTTGATATGGAACGAGAAACTATGGATGCTTAGGTTAAGAACTAGAAATATATTAACTTAAGTTGTAATTAATAGTCGGGTTGTTATAATTAATTTGGATGATATCTTGTCAAAAATGAAAGTTACACTTAGTTTATTATTTGAGTCGATCTTAGAACCCAACTGTTAATTTTAGTAAGACGACTACCTAATTATTTCCCCTTAATCACACATACGAGATTAAATTAGTGAAATTAATTCTCAAAAATTTTCCATTTTGATTAATTTCGTTTACTTTTCAGTCTAATTTTGTGATTTTCTTTAAATCATTCACTCAATAAATCGGGATAGAATGTTTAGGATTGCATCTGTTTTTATTTTTTGTTCAAGGTCAATTTGAGTGGATCAATTTCACCTTTATAGGAGACAACCGTGGGTAATCAACTACAACTACCTCGTATACTTGTGAGTTGGATAGCCTAGGTATTTTTAGAACTTATTTTGGGCACAACAGACTGTTCTTAAAATGTTCAACAGACTTTTGGGGTTTGAGGTTTACTACAGCAAGAGTGGAATTTACTTATCTAAAAGTGCAATGAATTAGGAACAAAACATTAAGGCAATCATTAGCCTTAAGCTACATCATTTTCCTATGCCATACCTTGGCATTACAGTGTTTAATTCAAGAATGGCTTTAAGAGATTTATCAACTTTATTTGATAAAATCAATAGTAGTGTAACAAGTTAGGGTGTCAAAAAATTGCCTCTTGCTAACGGAGCACAACTCATTACATCAGTGCTAAGTTTCAACAACGTTTATTGGGCTGCTCATGTTGCTTTTCCAATTTCTGTCATAAAAACCATTGATAAGATTTTTAAGAAATCCGTATGCTCAAGTAGCAAGGAAATGAAAAAGAAGGATATAATTAAGTGAACTAAAGTATGCACTCCAAAGGATGAAGTTGGCCTAAGCCTTATTCCCCTTAAAACATTGAACATGGTTATTCTTACTTAAAGAGTTTGGAGATTACTAGAGAACAAACAAACCTTGTGTTCTAAATGCATACATTAATTCTACATTAATGGAAAAAGCATATGGAACTTTCAACTCAGAGCAACTACTTCCACAATAATGAAATTCCTCATAAAAATTAGGGATAAGATCAGGTTGGAGTTTGTGAATCTAATTGGCAATGGGAAAACAATAAAGTTTTGCACAACAATTGGTTGTCTATAAGGCTACTAGATAACTAGAGCATTGTAACAACCCTCAAATCACTGGTACAGCAAGAGGAAACAATAGCTATAGTAGTTACCAACAAGGAAATCATTAGAGAAACTCTAATTCTTAACTTCATTAGCTTATAAATAATCCAAACTAGCTTCAAAGATGAAGAGGATGTCATAATCTAGAAAAGCACAACATCAGAAAACTTTACCAATCATTCTTGTAAAAAGTTTTTTCCAGGCAACAATTTTAAGATCCCATGGAATAAGGTTATTTTTTTCAAGAACTTACTACCTTGTGCATCCATTACCTTAATGATGACCATGAAATGCAAGCTACCCATAGTTGACAGATTGGCTAAGTTCTTGATCCTACCTAACTGATGTATTCTATGCAAAAGGGCTGAAGAAAGCATCATTCCTTTATTTTTTTCAATGTGATTATGACAAGGAAAGCTAGAAGAAGATGCTAAGTAAATGTAACATATCTAAATCCCCAAGGAATTGGATATAGATAACTAAATGGTGTTCTAACATTAAACATGCTAATGATGCCAAGAAATGGTACTTTTGCTTAACCTTTTCATATCTTGTTACAACTATATAGGATGAGAGGAATAGGTGAATCTTCTATGACACCAGTAGGGATAAGGAAAAATTTGACAGGGAACTTATGTAGAGAATTAGATTCCCTATCAACCTCTTCAAGAACAAATTTAAAGATAAAAATTATCTATGTGACATATGGAAAGTGTAAAACCTCAATGCATAATGAAATGAGTGAATATGTCATAGTTATATCAAAGTTTGTTAAGTATTAATTGTTCTTATTCTAGGAGCTTAATGGTCTGTAATTGACAACTCTCTTCTATTCTTTTTGCTTGCCTTTCAAGGATTTATTTGTTTATATTTCTAAAAAAATTAATGTTAGGTTGAAAAGAAATTAAGGATATAAATAATTGGATAGATAGATGATGAAGGACATAATTACAAATAGGAACCACTTAAAAATTGACTCACAAGGAATTAAAACCCTATGATCATCTTCAAATGAATCAAGAAAACTTGACTCTAATGAAATACTTTGATTAGAATCAACGTTATATAAATTTTCATAGCCATAATTGGTTTAATAAGATCATATTATGTTCTAGCTAAAGAACCAAGAGGAAATTCTCACAAAAAGTGAAGAAAACTCTTAAATTAATTTCTATATTGATGACCCATGAATTACATCAATAAGATAGCTTTTTATAGGAATAAAATCCCTAACAACTAGAATCTTAAAAGTAAGATAAAACTAGAGTCCTAAAGGAACATTCCGTATCATGTGTAATAGGGATTAAAACACTAACTAATATTACTTTAACTTTGGATTCCAGGAATTCTATTTCATTGCATATCATAAGGAATCCTAATCATATTAGAAATATAAGGAATCCTAATCAGATTAGAAGTTAACCATATACCATGTCCTAACCCAAATAGAAAACTAAAAAAACTACAAAATATTATTTATATTTTTATTTATACAGAAATATATTTATAATGTAAAATTTCTAATATAATATGTCAAAAAAATAACTAAAATTTGAAATAATTGTAACATGGTTTAGGCTTTATAATTAAGTTACAACTCAATTACAATAAAAATGTTGACTAATAAATAAAATAAAACAAAGATTTTAAAACCAAACCAAAACAATTGGTTCTTTGGGTAAATTAAGAACTGATCAGTTGTTCGACTCGGTTTATATTGATAAACGTTATAAATTAAAAATATTTGATTTTTTCTAAACCTTAACTAGTAAAAAAAATCATAACCTTATCTTCTTCACTTTCTTCTTCAATTTTTTATTTTTCAAACTCTATATCCAACCAAACTTCAACTTTTTATTGACACTTATAGTTTTGTTCAATCTTAGACATGTTTCCATCTCCATTCAAACTCAATCTCTTCAATAACTTTTTAGTTTTGTACTTTTGTTCAACCTCTTTAGTAACAAATAGAGAAGTTGCAAGGATTAGTCGATTAAGGTATTTTTTCTTCTCACTTTTCAAACTTTCATCAATATAAGGATTAAGGTATTTATGTTTTTAGACTTTAATCTTCTTTCTTATCGTTTTCATCTTTCTTCTTTCAATCTTTACTTCATTATTTAACTGGGTTGTGAGTTATGATTTGCGAATTTATTTCAAAGACATTAAGTTTACTAGGCAGTGAATTTATGGTTGAAGCTTTTAGGTATAGAAACTGTTAAGTCAAGGAGACTTCACTCCTTCTATTGATTTTGATGAAAGTCAAATAATAATAATAATAGAAGAGTGTGTGAACTGTTTTGATGAGTTTGTTAAGTGTGCAGATAAATGTAAGAGGAACAAATCATCAAGTTAAGATGATATTCAAACAAAGTCATCAGACGAAGTGAAGTCATTAGACGAAGCGAAGTCATTAGACAAAGCAAAGTCATCAGACGAAGCAAAGTCATTAGACGAAGCGAAGTCATTAGACAAAGCAAAGTCATCAGACAAAGCAAAGTCATTAGACAAAGTGAAGTCATCAGACAAAGGAAGTCATCAGACAAAACGAAGTCATTAGACGAAACGAAGTCATCAGACGAAGCGAAGACATCAGACGAAGCAAAGACATAAGACGAATTATACAAAACAAATTAAGACATTATAATTGAAGAACAACTTACAACAACAGTTAGTTAGTTAGTTGGAGTTGGTTACAGGACTCAACTAACAACTGATCTCTGAAGATTCTATAAGTAGTTTTCAAGACGTTGGAGATTTAGACTATAAATATCACTTATAGTCATAAACAAAAAAATATACAATATACACAAGACACAACCTTACAACTTTGAACCTTCAACTCTCAATTCTTTACTTACGATACTGTAAAAAATAGTTTGAGTGAAAAGAAGAAAGAAGAGAGATCAAGTCGACATGTAACATGAGTTTAGAAAACTCAAAATTTTTTCAGTGAAAGGGAAGGCTAAAGCCTGAAGAGGCTAAGATAGCAGATAAAGAATACTTTGTGAAAGAGACTTGAAGAGGCTCTAGAAGTGTGAAATAATACTTGTAAAAGTTGAAAGAGATAGTGAAATCTCATATATACTCTGAGGACTGGCCATAACCCTAAGGTTAAGGGTATAAATCGCGGTGTCATATTTTTTTAACCCTTATCTCTTTAATTTCATGTTGTTAGAAGAATAGATACTACTTCTACTGTTGCATTACTCAAACAAATTAAGTGCGTGTTCTGTAAATTGTCTGAATCTTTTAAGAAAATCAAGAAGTTTTTAAAGATTTCAATCTTAGACGATTTATCATAATTCAACCCCCTTCTTGTGTATTCTTATATATTACGTGATTTCTATAATAACAAGTGATTTGCTTCAGTTGATATAAGAGCAAAGTTCCCAAGAAACACTATTACAAAGTGAGGATAAAGATCCATGGCTGAATCACATATTTTTATAGCTGAAGGTGCCTCAGTCACAAGACCTCCTGCATTCAATGGTGAAGATTATTATTATTGGAAGGATAGAATGTAGCTCTTCATAGAATCCACACACATTGATCTTTGGGATATCATTGAAAGTGGTCTATATATTCCAACAAACTACGAAGGGAAAAGCATTTCTCGTGATGAATGGTCAGTTGATCAAAAAGCTCATGTTCAATTAAATTCAAAGGCCAAATTCTTTTTAAGTGGTGCGTTAAGCAGAAGTGAATATAATAAGGTTCATGGATGCGAATCTACAAAGGAAATGTGGAACACATTAGCCATTGCACATGAAGGCACAAACCAGGTGAAAGAATCTAAGATTGGTACTTTTGTTCATCAATATGAGCTGTTCAAGATGAAAGATGATGAGTTTATTGATCAAATGTTTTGGCAATTTTAAACAATCATTAATGGACTTAAAGCTCTAGGGAGAATCTACGATAGTCAAGATCATGTCAGAAAGATCCTCAGAAGT
>JANQAP020796740.1:0-28220 GCA_026874005.2 Erythroxylum coriaceum | reverse complement strand
TCATGATTTATACCTAATCGCAACAAAAATAAAATTAATCCCCAACATATAGTAAGAAGAAAAATCGGGGTCCAACATCATTAATGTGCTCCCTCAGTCAGAGTACCAAATATCACTTATATGAAACCAAATTCACAATTATATCACAATTCAGTAGATGTATCACATCATATCTCAACATGAACTACAAACATTTCATATATTCATGTTAGAATAATTCAATCATTGATCTCAGTCTTTCATATCTTCAACATGTACACAAAGCAAAATATATAAAAACATTGCATATCTTTATATCAACATAATTCAACACTAATCATTCACATGATACATTTGAAGATATAATAGCAAATGCATATGCATATGTGACTCTAATTTCATTTTTATTTTATTATGTCTGAGCGCCTATTTACTGTCTTGTATCCCTTGTAGATACCGGGCTCATTTTAGATTTTGTCCTATACCCATTGTGGATACTGGGCTCATTAATAACTAAGCCTGTGGCTCTTTATGCACATTTCTGAGCTTTAAGCTCTTTTTCAGACTGGTCACTCCAGTCATAACTCAATTATCTAATCATGCATAACATTATAATGAAATGCATCATTTCACAAAATATGTTATCAGTAATTTCCATTCATTGTGCATAGTAATTTTCCCATATTCATCAGATCTAAGTTTGGCATTTAACATTTTCTTGAGTATACATTTCTCATATTCACATTCATTTAGGAAGCCCTCCCAATACAATCTAGAATATCAAACTCCTTATACCATAATGTCTGGAATTATCACAATCATATCATCAACAGTTTAATAACTGAAATTTAAACAGAAACAAATCAATCATAGTGAGAAAACATCTAGGTTAACTCAGAATACGCTCCAGATAAGCTATTACATTGACAAACCGGCAATGTCTAGATGTTAGTGTTCGACTAGTGCTTCTTTAATTATGCAACACACACATATTTTACTCATTACTAAGTTGATCAATCATATAAATATTCAATCATTCATATATATATGTGTCATGTTCAATGCATGCTCAATTCACTTTTCCCTGTATGTAACCTTATTCATAATTTTTGCTTATTCAAACATCATAGCTTAGATATAAATAGTTTACAATTTAGGTTTACACCTTAACTAAACTTGATTATTCTAAATTCATCAATCATACATTCATCAATCTCTTTTCTAGTATTATATAATCACACAATATCCCAATTCTCAATCATTCATTCCTAATGCATTATTCATATCCTTTGGATCATATTTGTATTCATAAGAACATCTTCATTCCCTTAACACTCATAAATTCCAAACTTAGACACGTTGAGATTTAATAATCCTTTCCCTAAATTATAACATCAATTAACAAACTAAACTTATCAAACACTTAACCAACTTATCCAACATCAAATTAGGTTCATTTTAAGCCTTAATTAAGTCCAAATTCATCATAGTAAAGTAACTTATCCTTAGTTCGTTCAATAATCACACAAAACACCATTTTCTTCACTTTAAGCATTCCCCACAATCGTGTATGGCCTTCCCACAATCATGCGATAGGTTATTTGAAAGTTCCAATCCATTTCCTTCAATTTTTTCAGATTTTTACATCTTTATACCAAACTCAAAACATCTTCTTGATAGTCCATCAATTATACCTTAATTAGACCTTAATTATACTCTAATTCCTTATTGATATCATCTCCAATTTTAGCTCAAAATGATCCAATTGATAGTTCAAAAATTATTGTCTGACATACAACAAAAATCAAAATAGAAACTATCATTTGTAATCATGCATATAGTCCTAGTTCTTTCTCATTTCAAGAACACCATATTAACATCTTTTTTTACCATAAATTCACCTTCATTCTACTTTAAATCCCAGTCCAATTCATCCATAAAACAACCTATAACCTATGGTTTTAATTCATTAAGAACAAGCACAAAAACATCTAAGTTCATTCAATATATTCCAACACACGTCATCATCAACATCATATACATTTCATTCCAATTCAATCATCATTATCATTCTATTAAATGATGCCATAAAGATCATATTTCTACTTACTTGTTAAGCTCAAATTCCACCTCAATACATCAAGTTAAATTAGATCTCCATCATGCAAGCTCATCATAACCTCAACGTAAAAACATGTTGGTTCTTTGGCTGTTTTGTGAAGGATAAAGTATAGATTTGGTGTAGTAATTTGGCTAGGATAAAACTAAACTACAGAGATGCCAGATAGGAGCAATTTGTGGTGGAGATACAAAGTGAAGATAGCAAAAACCATCTCTACAGAAACTTGCTTCATAAGGTGCTAGGTGTCTTCATTTAACTATGGCATTTGTCACTTGGCATGTAAGCCATGTATCCACTCCTTAAACAGCCATTTGTCTCCTAATAATTAGTCCATATGTCACTTAACAATTGATCCGTTTGTCAATTAATTACTAGTCTATTTGTCAATCATTTATTTATGCCAAATGTCACTCAATTTATAGGCTTGATCATCCGAATTTTCCATGTATCAATTTATCTTACTACTTGGCATTTTTTATAGTCCAAATGTACATATTATTTCATCAATTCTTTTCATTGGTAAACCAAAGTACAAGATAGTGGAAATGCACATTAATTTTAGTTTCATAACTTGGAATATGTCAATTGAGTGCAATCTGTCTAACTCACAATTCATATATGTATGCTAATATTATGCATTTCAGTACAATCATAAAATCATGTCATAAATGTATTAAATTCATTTTATATGATGCCACTCATATGAAGTCGTAGTCTAACACTTTAAATCCTTTAACAATTTGAGAGATAGGATACTACATTACCAAATCATTGTCCCTCTCTTGAGCTTCATTGATCTTTTCCCTCATAATAAGCCTAACTAGCTAATAATGCACCTACCTCATCAATACCCAACTCCACATTCATTACTTTTAACTCTATCAAAGTAGGCATTGCACTTAACCTCCCATAAGTCATCTTACTGAGTGCATCAACTATTATATTTGCTTTTCCTGGGTGATATTCAATGGTGCATTCATAATCTTTCATCAACCAATCCACCTCCTTTGTCTCAAGTTCAACTCCTTCTAGGTTATTAAGTATATAAAAATCTTGTGATTAGTGAAAACTTGACACTTCTTCCCATATAAGTAATGTTTATAAATCTTTAATGCAAATATAAATGTCGATAAGTCTAAGTCATTGATGGGGTAGCTCATCTCGTGTGATCTTAACTGCTTAGATGCATATGCTACAACCTTCCCTTTTTGCATTAACACATAACCCAAATCACTCCTTGAAGCTTCAATATACACCATATACTCCTCTCCACTTACTGGTAATGTCAATGTTGGTTCACTAATCAATCTAGACTTTAGTGTCTCAAAAATCTTATAAAGCTACTTATCCCACTTAAATTCACTCTCCTTTAGTAATAACTTGGTCATAGGAGAAGCTGTGGTGGAGAAATTATGCAAAACTCTTCTATAGTACCTAACTAACTCGAGGAGTTCTATAGTACCTAACTAACCTTAGGAAACTCCTCACCTCATTAAAATTAGTTGGTAAGTTTTAGCTTAAAATTGCCTTAATCTTCTTGGGGTCCACCAAGACTCCTTTCTCCAACACTATATGACCTTAGAATACAACATTCAAATAAATGTTGAACTTGCCAAACTTAGCATACAATTGGTGCTCTCTCAAGGTCTGCAGCATTATCATTAAGTGGTCACAAAAGCATTCAAGTAAGGCCTAAATACTTGGTTCATCAAGTCTATGGATGTCACAAGTACATTTGTCATACTAAACAGCATGATCAAGAACTCATAATACCCATATCGAGTCTTAAAGTTTGTCTCAGGAATGCCTAACTCATTAATCTTTAATTTAAGGTACCTAACCTTAAATCTATAGTCGAGAACATCTTAACCCCTTGTAATAGGTCAAATAGATCATTAGTCCTCGGTAAAGAATACCTATTTGGATTATAACCATATTCAATTGCCTATGTAAAACCTCATAGGCCCATCCTTCTTCTTTACATATAACATTGGTGCTCCCTGTGGTGATGCACTTAGTAAAATGACCCTTTATCCATCAATTCTTACAATTGCATCTTGAGTTCCTTCAATATCGATGATAGATGCATATTTAACCATATTTATAAACTTATAGGAGGCGGTTGGTTCGCATAAGAGAATAGGAATGAGTATAGTGAGAAATGGGAATGCATATTATCATTGTAATTATAATGGTTGGTTAAGAGGAAGGAATGATTACCATTACCATTACCATTGACAGTTGTTGGTTTGTAAAAAATATTGAGAA
Organism: Erythroxylum coriaceum; assembly: GCA_026874005.2. Taxonomy (NCBI): domain Eukaryota; kingdom Viridiplantae; phylum Streptophyta; class Magnoliopsida; order Malpighiales; family Erythroxylaceae; genus Erythroxylum; species Erythroxylum coriaceum. The sequence goes on along the minus strand of JANQAP020796740.1, from coordinate 23,851 downwards.
ATAAAAATTTATTATATTTTAATTAATGAATGAATTATATTTTAGTTAATTTATTGTAATTAATTAATTAATTAATTAAAATATAATTAATTACAATATAATTAATTAAAATATTATTATTAATTAATTAATTATTAAGTATATTTTAATTATTTATATTATAATTAATTAATTGTATTTAATTAATTAGTATTAAAATATTTTTAAAAAAGAGCCACTACTAAGGAATGGGTTTCATTCCTCTATTAAATAGAGGGTATGGAGGATTCCCCAAAAGTAGGATATTAAACTATTGCCTCTATAATGATAATAAACAACCACTCACTTTTCATTCCTTACCCATTAACCGTTCCCAAACCCATCAACCAAGCACCCCCTTAGATTTGACATATTTTGCTTGATATTTCATACTTTTATTGTATATTTGGTACTTAATTTGCTCTAAGTGCATTTATATGTTTTAATTGCCTTTATAGACTGAATAGAGAATAATTCAGATGAAAACATGGTAAAAAAAACAAAGATTTAGAGTAATTAAGGGATAAACAGTTGAGTCTATGGTCATGTAAGTCTCTCAACCCATGGAAATTCATGAATTTTAGAGATTTTAGGATATACACGGTCCAGTAGATCATATATCTCCCAGAGACCCTAAAAATTATAGTAAAAAGATGTGAGTAGAGGCAAAAAAGAAGAGCAAACTTACAAAGGAGATTAACAATACAAAGATCATTTAGAAAGGGGGATATTAATCCAAAGATGTGGAAAATGTGAAGAAATCATCGACAGATCCAATATATTACAACATCAAACCTTTATTTTGCAAGAACATTTGATAGAAAAGAAGGGAAATTTATAATTATGAACTCTTTGTTTTCTAAAACATTCTTTTTTTCTTCCCGTTTATGTTTGATTTCATTTTCTATCATATGTAACTAAATGCCTCGTTAGTATCTAGGCATGATATGTATCGCCCACTCTCACAGGGCATATTCCCGAACTTACTGACAGTATTTGAGAACAACTCTACAAGAGTAGCACGTTAAGACAGTCATTCAAACTCATTGTAAATTTTTCATACATCACACATATTTTTAAAAAGCCAATAATTATTTTCGACCCACTTTATTCATAAACATCACCAGTCACAATTGTTATTATAATTACTGATCCATTTTATTTACAAACATATCCAATTAGAAATGTCATTACATTTCAGAATTCACCAATTCATTGTACAATATTTACAGAACACAATTCAAATATAAAAATCATTGAAGACATATGCAGATGCAAACTAATCCTGACTCTAGCTTTTACCCGATTGCAATGGCTATACTCTAATTTTATTTAACTGGATATCCCCTGAACCTGAAAGACAACGTTGCAATTTTGGTGAGTTTTGCGAATTCAATGAGTGAACCATCCTCGATAGGCTCACTCATATCAAGCACAATGGTAGTTCATATATTCAGATTCACAAACAATTCACATATTCAAATTTTGCACATCATTTCATATTTCAATTTTGGAACAGTACATATAACTCGTTTCAATCATTCATTTCATACACATTAATTTATATATATGCAATGTACATGTGACTCACTTTTAGTTGTTACTTTGTTGTGACCAAGCGCCTTTTAACTGTCTTATATTCATTATGGATATCGGGTTCATTGATAACTGTCCCATATCCATTAGGGATACCGAGCTTATTATACATAGTAAGCATGTGGCTCTTTACACTTTCTGAGCTTTAAGCTCTTTTTTGGTGGCTACTCCAGTCTGTTTTTATCTAGTCATGCATATCACGTAATGAAATGCATCAATTGTCACGTCATATACAATCATTCACTTTCATTTATCATGTACAATCGCTTTCACATTTCAATTTCATCAGACCTAAGTCTGGCACCCTACGATCATGTTGAGTACATGTATTTCTTCCTCATTCACATTAAATAAAACACTTCCTATACATTCACATTTATCAAACTCCTCAGACTATTTACGTCTGGAATTGTCTCAATCATATTATTAACAGTTCAATACAAAAATTTAAACAGAAACAATCAATCAATATGAGACCATCTAGGTTGACTCACAGTATGCTCCAGATTAGCATTTACCTTCATGATCTGAAACATCTGGATGATGAAGTTCGATCTTGTGTATCTATGTTCAAGCAATACACACGTATTTCACACATTACTAGTTTTAATCAGTCACATTAGTATTTAATCATACACACACACACACACACACACACACACATATATATATATATGTTATGTACAATGCATGCTCAATTTGACTATTTCGGGTATTTATCCTTAATCACATCTTTTGATCATTTAAACATCATCATTTATGTATGTCTAGCTTGCACTTAGGTTTATAGCTCAATTATACTTATTTTAAACTGATCAATCCATCATTCACCAATATTATTCTAGCATTATAAGATCACATAATAACCAAGTTCTCATTCATTCTTACTTAATATACATTACTCATCTCCTTGAATCACATTAACATTCATAAGATCACTTTCTTTTCTATAACATCTCTAATTTTCTAGATTCTTGATACATTTATATCATCAATCTATTCTTTAGTTTTAACCTAAATTATCACCCTAAACATATCACACATTTAATCACTTAATCCATCAACAACTAAGTTCATTCTAGGCCTTATTCAAGTCTAAATACATCATAAGGAAAGTATCTTATCATTTATTAATTAAAACATCACTTAAAGAAAAGAACTCATGTTTATGGCCATTCCCAGACCTTGTCCATAATCATGGGACTCCTCCCCATGATCATGATAGAAGCCAATACATTTGTCCATGATCGTGGGATAGGTGTCATGATCGTGGCCTACCCCTTTTTCCTACACTTTTCCAAATTTCTCACTCTTTACTAATTACATTCAACACCTTATGCATAGTTCATCATTCCTAGCTTAATCCCTCATCATTCTCACCTACATTTTAACTCAAAGACATCCGTCAAATAGTTCATACATCATTGTTTAACAATCACACAAAAACAAAACATGATCTTTATTATTTACTATCATTTTAGTTCTTCTCATTTCAAGAACTCTATACTAGTCCTTTCTTTAACTTCAAACTCACACTAATTCATCTTTATAAAACAACTTGTAACTCACATTTCTCATATACCCAAAACAGAACATATTTAAATCATTCCTTCATTCACATTCCTGCACTCATCCTTTACAAAAAATTAGGTCATATACACATCTCTTTATTCATCAATTATCAACTCTTATTCCAACACCATTTTCATCATCACATTATCTTTAAACTATCATCCTAGTTCATCTCTTTTCAAGAAAATCATATAAACATCCTTATTAAGTAAAATTTTAACCTTCATTACACTCTTCATTCACAACCTATTTCATCTACATAATAGTTTATAACTCATGATTTTCATACTCTTAAAAATAGAACATATACATATATATTTATTCTGCAATGATCATCACTCATTCATCAACATTCAAGCACTCTTTCTATTCCCTTATCACCATTAATCTATCTCTAAAACAACCAATAAAACCCACATTTTTATATCTCCAAAACAGAACTTGTTTATCTTTTCATTCATCAATTCATCATCATATATGTCTCATTTAACAAATAAAGAAGAACAATATACTACTTACTTGATTAGCTTAACTCTTCTTCAAAAATCAATATGAACCCTAGTCTTTAAGCTTTACACGATCATCAATATTCCAAAAGAGAATAGGCTAGGTTTTTAGTAATAAGGTGAAGAAGCAAGAATCTTAACGGAGTAAAGTAAAGATGATGGCAACTCAATGTGGAGAGTAGGGTTGGTAAGAAAATGTCGTGAATGGAGAAGGAGAAGTGAAGAATGAAATGAAGGAAAGCATTTAAACAAATAAGTAAAAATGAAAGACAAAGTGGTTGTATTTCAATTGAATATAATGAAGAGAAGTGTGTGGCAAGGCAAGTGACACATGTCACTTGCCACACGTCAGCTCCTTGTGGTCTCCACTAGGCTCATTTAACTACTAGTCTATTTGTTTCCCAATTTCTAATCAAAGGATTGCCCAATTTTTAATGTCACGTGTCACTAAATCCTAAAGTTGTTTATCAATAATTTCTACTACCATTTGACACTTATTTCTACTACCATTTATCAATTTATCATGCCATTCGGCATTTTTCCTAGTATAAAAATACTTATAATTTCAAAAATTCCCTAGATTTCCACCAAAAATTTTAAATTAGTAATATACTCACCAAATCAATTTTCACGACAAAATATTCACTATTCACATCATAATCACATTAAAATCATTTATACTCCGGAATATTTCAAATGAATGCATTAACAGTCATTGTAATGTGTAAAAAATCAATTCGCGTGTTTGTGTATGCTACTACTATGCATAAGTATGAAAAGCATTTCCTATTTTCTTAATAATATTCTCATGTACAGTTATCTAGGGTTCTAACCCTTAGTATGGGAAAATGGAATATTACAATTCTCTCCCCCTTAAGAAATTTCGTCCTCAAAATTCTTATCTAATTGATCAAGCTGATGGGGGTATTATTTTCTCATATTCTCCTCTGTTTTTCCCACGTAACTTCTCCACTCGAATGATTCTTCCAAAGGATTATAACTGATGGAATCACTCTTTTTTTGTCAGTTGTTCATTTAGATACCCTACTAGTTTAACTAGTTCCTCAATATATCTCAGATTACTCACAATTTCACTTCCTATGTCAAGAACACATATATCGGATTATATCGGTATCTCCTAAGCATACTCACATATAACATATTATGAATCTGAGACATCATTATTGGTAATACTAACTCATATGTCAATGGTCCTATTCTCTCAATAATTTCATAGGGACTAATGTAATTCAGGTTTAATTTACCCTTTTAACGAACCTCATCACACCTTGCCAAGGTGATACTCTCAGAAACATTTTATCTACCACTTAATATTCCATTTCTCTTCTGTGTTAATCCACTTAACTCTTTTGTTTTTCTTGAGTCACTTGAATTCTACTACAGAGGCCCTCTTCATCCCAATATAAAGGCGAGCGACACTTTTTTCCATAGCACACCTCATACAATGTCATACTAATACTACTATAATAATGATTGTTATAAAAAAATTCAATCAGGGCTATATATTGATCTCATGCTCCTAGGTACTCCAAAACACAAGCTCCGAGCATATCCTTAATAGTGTTAATCTATTGGCAGGTCAACATTTAGCCATATATTCAGCCATTTGCTTCTTCATCCTTAGTCACCCAAAATGTTGTTTCAGCGTATTACTACTAGGATGTATAACAAAGTCTGCTATGTGTGCTTCCTACAAAATCTCTTTTCTCAATCATCCATATCAGATACACACACTCCTTACTTCAACCACAATGTATCATTTTCCAATTCAATATCAGAATTTGGATTCATTTTCAATTTCTCAATAAGATTCACAAATTCTGAATCCTCACTTTGAGCTTTTCTAGTCCTTTCATGTAAAACTGATTTTAATTTCTATGTAGCTAATAATACTTCATTTTGCCCCAATTTTAACTCAACATTTAATGCTCTTAATTGAACTAAGTTTGGTAACCTCAATATCTGAATTTATACTACACTGCTATTGGATTTTCTATTTAATGCATTATCTACAACACTAACTTTACCAAGATAATATTCAATTATACAATCATAATCTTTGTGTAACTCTATCCATTGTATCTATCTCATATTTAAATATTTCTGACTCAATAATTACCTTAAACTTTTATGATCTATATATATATATATACATATATATATATATATATCTTAATTGTTTTACTATACAGATAGTGTCCCTAGATTTTCAAAGCAATCACTACTGTAGTAAGTTCTAAATCATGTACCGAATAATTCAACTCATGAGAGCTTAATTGTCTCGATGCATATGGCATCACTTTACTATGCTGCATCAGAATACATCTTAATTCTTAGTGTGAAACAACACTATATACTATATAACCTCCAGGTCCAGATGGAATAGCTAACACTAGTGTTATAGTTAATCGATGTTTTAATTGCTCAAAACTCTTTTTACATTCATCAATCCATCTAAATGGCATATTCTTCCTCAAAAGTTTTGCCAAAGGGTAGAGATCAGTAAAAACCCCTCGACAAACCTCCGGTAGTATCTGGCTAATGTAAGAAAACTCCAAATCTTAGACACATTTCGTGGAGTTTCCCTCTTCATTATTACCTCTACTTTCTTTGGGTTTACTTATGTGCCTTATCCAGATACTATATGACCCAAAATAATACCTGATCAAACTAAACTTCACACTTATTGAACTTAGCATATAATTGTTTCTCCCTCATGATATGTAAGACTAACCTTAAGTGTTCAAATTGTTTCTATCTACTTTTCGAATACACTCAGAATATCATCTATAAACATAGTCACTAAGTGATCTAACTAAGGTTGGAACACTTTATTAATTAATGTCATGAATGCTATTGGGGGAATTTGTCAACCTAAAAAGGTATCCCAAATAACTTAAAGTGCCCATAACTAGTTCTCAAAATTCTTAAGTAACTAATTCCTCAAATGAGGTAATATTATCTCATATTTTTCTCAATCTCTCTATTGAATTCTTTTCTCGAATGATTTTCTTCATTCATTCGATTTCCTCTGATTTCTTATCGACTTATTCTTATGTCTGACCATTCATACTAGTTTCTCCACACATTTCAATTTATTTACAAGTCTTTTTTTTCTCAACATAAATGTCAAAACTAACATGTACCTTCTGAATATACGAATACAGAATACATTGTGGACCTAAGTTCCTTTAGTAATAGCAATAGTACACCTCAAATTCATGAACCTAATAATGTAATTAGGCTACCTTTCATTAAACAAAATACGTGTACTCTCTATAACATATTCAACTTTTTACGCTTGAGTCCCATTTCTAACTGATTCTAATATTCACTTCTATTTTGTTTAATAGTCATTCATTTCCAGAAATGGAACATTTAATGTACATGATATAATAAGATGAAAGTCTCCATCAAAAGAAGATTTCTGTCCTAAATCATCTGTACTCTTTACGTACTCTTTATTAGTCAACTATATTCATCATCGCTTTTAACCATTCTTAATACCTCAAATAAGATCAATTTCAACTATTTATGATATCTCAATAAGATCAATTTCTATCATACCTTACATGATCAAAATATTTTTTATAATAAAGCTCAGTGAAGCAGTAGGCAGATTCATTTACTCTTATACTTTGGTATATACCATCAAGATCATTACATCTTATCTAAAGATGTATTTTTGAAAAGTCATTAATTAATATCTTACACCAATGATACCTTAATCTCAATTGATTCTAGACAACATTTCTCTTTTTATGCCTACCTATGATCATGGTGGACCTTCCCACAATTGTGACAGAAGTTCATAGAATTGACCATAATCATGACAGAAGCTTATAGAACTGGCCACGATCGTGGGGACTCTACCACGATCGTGATAGAACCAAATAATCTTGGCCACGATCGTGAGGACTATACCATGATTGTACCCTACTTTTTTTTGCTTCCTTTTTCTTCGTATTCATCATACATAGTAACATCATTTAAACTTTCAATCTATCCCCAAATGATCATTATAAATGCTTTCATGTGCTTCTTTGAGTCATCTCAAAATTTTAACTATGGAAACTATGACTAAAAAGCATTCAGTATGTCATAGATCACTTCCTATACCATCTCCAAACATATAATAAATAGGTGTTTAATAATATCACTTGTCAAGGTAATCACATTATCAGATATGCACTCACAATAACAATTCAACTTAACCTTGAGAGCTTCTACTTTTCTCGTTATTATTTATTTCTTCTCTTAGTTATCATTTATTTCATCTTACATACGTATGTTCTCGCTCAAAATTATAGATGCATAACCACCATGAAGTTCTGATCTCAAATCCACTAACATATTCTTATGTTAAATTATAAATCTTATCACATTAATCAAACAACCATTTCAATTCCAAGTTTAACCTCTCAATGTCATAGTTAATTTTGTTTTCTTTCAACTTGACTTGTACACTTTAAATCTTATCATTTCTATCTACATCTTTGTTTTTCTCAGTCAATCCAAGAAAATATTTCCACATCCATATCAATTTTAAGATATATAACCACATTACAATATTGATATCATATTCGATAATACATCCACAAATATAAATGTATTGAATCTATATCCAACATATCGAATCATATAGCATCTCTTATTTCTAAATATCCATAACTTTCATTTTCTTACACTCTGATAGATCATCATTCTCCTCATTGTTTCTAACAGCTCAAATTTTTTAACGAATGTTCATACGTGTGACTTATGTAAATATAACTCAGACTGGGGATCAGTTGCCACTGCATGCCATGACATGTTATGATGCGTGTACATTGACATATACTTTGAAAAATGCCCATGTAAGATGCTAAGCCTGGGCTCTGATACCAACTTTGTAACGCCCCACTCTTACAGGGCATATTCTTGAACGTACCGACAGTATTCGAGAACAAACTCTACGAGAGTGGCACGTTAAGACAGATAATCAAACTCATTGCAAATTTTTTTCATGTATCACATGCATTTTTAAAAAGCCAATAATTATTTTCGGCCTACTTTATTCATAAACATTATCTTTCATAATTGTTATTACAATTACTGATCCATTTTATTTATAAACATATCCAGTCATAAAAGTCATTACATTTCAGAATTCACCAATTCATTGTACAATATTTATAGAATACAATTCAAATATAAAAATCACTAAAGACAAATATAGATGCAAACTAATTCGAACCTCTAACTTTTATTCGATTGTAGTGGCTATACTCTAATTTTATTTAACTGGACATCCCCTAAACCTGAAAGACAAATTTACAATTTTAGTGAGTTTTATGAATTTAGTGAGCAAACCATCCTCGATGGGCTCATTTATATCAATTACAATGGCAGTTCACATATTTAGATTCACAAACAATTCACATATTCATTTTTTGCACATCATTTCACATTTCAGTTTCCAAATAGTACATATAACTCTTTTCAATCATTCATTTAATACAAATCAATTTATATATATGTAATGCACATGTGACTCACTTTCAGCTGTTACTTTGTTGTGACCAAATGCCTTTTAACTATCCCATATCTATTATGGATATCGGGCTCATTGATAACTGTTTCATATCTGTTGAGATATCGAGCTTATTATTCATAGTGAGCCTATGACTCTTTACACATTTTGAGCTTTAAGTTCTTTTTCGGTAGCTACTCTGGTCACAACTGCCCTTATCTGGTCATATATATCATATAACAAAATGTATTAATTATCACGCCATATGCCACTTTCCTTTATCATGTACAATCGCTTTCACATTTCAATTTCATCGAACCTAAGTCCAAAATTCAACAATCATGTTGAGTACACGTATTTCTTTCTCATTCACATTCATTGAAATACTTCCAATACATTCACATTTATTAAACTCTTTGGACTATTTATGTCCGGAATTGTCTTAATCACATTATTAACAGTTCAATACAAAAATTTAAATAGAAGCAATTAGTCAATGTGAGACCATCTAGGTTGACTCATAGTACGCTCTAGATTAGCATTTGCCTTCATGATTCGAAACATCTGGACAGTGAAGTTCAATCTTGTGTATCTATGTTCACGCAATAAACATGCATTTCACACATTACTAATTTTAATCAGTCACATTAGTATTTAATCATACACACATACATATATATGTTAAGTACAATGCATGCTCATTTGACTATTCTGGGTATTTATCCTTAATCACATCTCTTGATCATTTAAACATCATCATTTATGTATGTCTAGCTTTCACTTAGGTTCATAGCTCAATTATACTTGATTATTTTAAACTGATCAATCCATCATTCACCAATATTATTCTAGCATTATAAGATCACATAATAACCAAGTTCTCATTCATTCTTACTTAATATACATTACTCATCTCCTTGAATCACATTAACATTCATAAGATAACTTTGTTTTCTATAACATCTCTAATTTTTCAGATTCTTGATATATTTATATCTTCAATCTATTCTTTTGTCTTAACCTCAATTATCACCCTAAACACATCACATATTTAATCACTTAAGCCATCAATAACTAAGTTCATTATAGGCCTCATATAAGTCTAAATACATCATAAGGAAAGTATCTTATCATTTGTTGATTCAAACATCACTTAAAGAAGAGAACTCATGTTTATGACCTTTCTCAGACCTTGCCCATGATCGTGGGATTTGGTCGCAAGGTTACACGCGCTAAATTTTACTATTTATAACCTTTGTAAATTTCGTAAGCACACAGGTCGTTCACGTAATGCCTAAGGTATAGATTGCACAAGGAAGTCTAATCTAGTCCTAAAATTTAAGGTCATCCTAAAAAACAATAATTCTAAACTAATAACTAATGCAGAAATTAAATCAATCAACATTCAATTATGAGAATTTAAAGTACCGAAATGTAAACAAAATAGCAATCACACAACCTAATCCGGAATTAACCTAGAAATCACCAAGTGAGAGAAAGAGGATTTTGATTCAAAATTAATGGAAACCTAAACAATTATGCAATCACTGACTTAACGGGTCTAGACGGTCCTAGGGTGAATTACTCTCTTTTGAGTTATAATTCTTAACCCTAATTGATGATCCCTAATTTAAATTATGGAATTGCGATCTCTTGATTTGTAATTGGCCCAAAACCTAAATTAGTTCTAAATTGTCTATTACCTACCAGCAACCTGTGCTTGATCTCTCGTTACACCATTCTATCGGTTTATTCTTAACCTATCAATTCACTAAACTCTCGTTAGCCCAAATTGATTATTTTTACCCGGCTCACCCTCTCAGTTTATTGTCAAGTTATTAAGAGCAGAATTGAAATCACAATTAAATCAATAAAACACAATCAATTAATTTTTATTAATCTCAAAAATCAAGATCTAAAGGTGAGTATAAACACAAACTCAACATTCAACACAAGTGATTCTCAACACCTATTTCAATCCTATACGTGAATAAAACTGAAATAAATGGAAAATACATCGAGATAGGAGTCTGGGAGACGGTGAAAGTGGGAAACCACCTATTTCGGGAAGTACGTCGCGTCAAGCTCTTCTCCGTGTTTCTCTTCCTTTGTCTCCTTCCTCAATCTCTTAATTTCTTTCTAAGTTCTCTCTCATAATTGGCTAAATCAAGCTCTCTTGCACGACTCTCTAGACTCTCCAAAGACTGCTACCTCTGACTTATAATGTTCTATTTATACTTTTGAGGCTCTAGGTCAAAGTCAGGGTCGAAATGGTCCAGAAAATCTTACGAAACTTGAGCTTTTCTATCAGCCCGATGCAGGCCATGATCGTGGCCCTGCTTGCCACGATCCTGACGAACGTCTTAACCTTTCTGTCACGATCGTGGCCTGACTTGGAGACTTTCTATCATGATCATACCCCATGTGCACGATCGTGGCTTGGCTACTACTGGCTCGTCCTTCTCTGTCACGATGATGGCCTACTATGCCATGATCGTGGGCTAGGTCTTTAGCCCAAAACTCTTTAAATCTTCTCTGTTCTTCCCCGTTTACCCTAGAATACTAACAAACACATCATGGTACCTCAAAAATATAACATTTAAGCTCAAAGACTTAATCTAACCCATAAAAACACTTGAACACATAAACTAACACAATTAACACACTCAACACTCAATTTCATACTAAAGACATAACAAATTAAACCCTAAAACATCATGCAATGAACAACTATCAACATCCCCACACTTAAACATTTGCTTGTCCTCAAGCAAACAAAACAACAACACACACTATAAGAGTTAAGACATTTAGTGACAATTTTTTTAGACTAACTATTGTTTCGTCACAAATACAAGTTTTTTTGTGACAAGACTATTGATTGACAATATTGTTTGGATTATCTGTGGTGATTTATATTTTTGCCACTATTACAATGGTAATTGCGGCAATTTAGTTTCTTTCACAATTAAATTGTCACTATTAATATATTAATATTGTTAAAATTTATTTTATCACTAAGTTTTGTCACTAAAAGCCTATGAAATTTGGTGTAAAATAATTTTGGCGAGAATTAATTGTAATTGAGACAAAAGATATATTGGTAACTACTATTTTTTATTTGTTATGACAAAAACATAGTTTGGTCACTAATATTATTTTCTTGTTGTGACGAAATGGTTTATCGTCACACAATATTTTACCTGTTGTGACTAAAAATTTTGTCAATAAATATGCAAATAATTAGTGTTTACTTAATATTGTCACAATAACCGAACTATAATTATGGTCATTACTATTTGTAATTTAGTGACAATTTTTTGTGACAAACTATTTTTGTCATCACAAATACAAATTTTTCAGTGACAAGACAATTGGTTGACACGATTGTTTAGGTTATTTGTAATGATTTATATTTTTGCCACTAATACAATGGTAATTGTGACAATTTAGTTTCTTTCACAATTAAATTGTCACTATTAATATATTAACAGTGTTAAAATTTATTTTATCACTAGGTTTTGTCACTAAAACCCTATGAAATTTGGCCCCAAAATAATTTTAGCAGGAATTAATTGTAATTGTGACAAAACATATGTTGGTAACTAATATTTTCTATTTGTTGTGACAAAACAGAGTGTAGTCACTACTATTGTTTTCTTGTTGTGACGAAACATTTTATTATCACATAATATTTTATTTGTTGTCACTAAAAATTTTGTCAATAAATATGCCATTAATTAGTTTCTACTTCATATTGTCACAATAACCGAAATATAACTATAGTCACTATTATTTGTAATTTAGTGATAATTTTGTTGTGACTAACTATTTTTCATCACAAATATGAGTTTTTCAGTGATAAGACAATTGATTGACACTATTATTTAGATTATCTGTGATGATTTATATTTTTGTCACTAATAAAATGGTAATTGTGGCAATTTAGTTTCTTTCACAATTAAATTTTCACTGTTAAATTTTATTTTATCACTAAGTTTTGTAACTAAAAGCCTATGAAATTTGGCGCCAAAAAAATTTTAGCAAGAATTAATTGTAATTATGACAAAACATATGCTGGTAACTAATATTTTCTATTTGTTGTGATAAAACATAGTGTAGTCACTAATATTGTTTTCTTGTTGTGATGAAACGTTTTATTATCACACAATATTTTATTTGTTGTGACTAAACATTTTGTCAATAAATATGCAATTAATTAGTGTCTACTTCATATTGTCACTATAACTATGGTCACTACTATTCATAATTTAGTGACAATTTTGTTGTGACTAACTATGTTTTCATCACAAATACGAGGTTTTTAGTGACAAGACAATTTATTGACACTATTATTTGGATTATTTGTGATTATTTATATTTGTCACTAATACAATAGTAATTGTGGCAATTTAGTTTCTTTCACAATTAAATTGTCACTCTTAAATTTTATTTTATCACTAAGTTTTGTAACTAAAAGTCTATGAAATTTGGCGCCAAAATAGTTTTAGCAGGAATTAATTGCAATTGTGACAAAACATACATTGGTAACTAATATTTTCTATTTGTTATGACAAAATATAATGTAGTCACTAATATTGTTTTCTTGTTGTGACGAAACATTTTATTGTCACACAATATTTTACTTGTTGTGACTAAAAATTTTGTCAATAAATATGCAATTAATTAATGTCTACTTCATATTATCACAATATCCGAACTATAACTGTGGTTACTACTATTCATAATTTAGTGACAATTTTGTTGTGACTAACTATTTTTTCATCACAAATACGAGTTTTTTAGTGACAAGACAATTGATTAACTCTATATTTAGATTATCTCTAATGATTTATATTTTTGTCACTAATACAATGGTAATTGTGGCAATTTAGTTTCTTCCACAATTAAATTGCCATTATTAAAATATTATTAATGTTAAATTTTATTTTATCACTGAGTTATGTCACTAAAAGACTATGAAATTTGGCACCAAAATAAATTTGGCAGAAATTAATTGTAATTGTGACAAAACATATGTTGGTAACTTGATCAACTTTTTGGTACAAAAGTTATTGTAAATATAAACGTAACAAATTAATGATAAATATTTGTTGTTGTAATAACATACTAAAATTGACCACTCTAAAGATAAATTTTCTCATTATTGTAAAAATATTAGAGACCAAAAACTACTTATCATGATTTTTTCTTTAATATGATTATGTGCAAACAAATTTAAATTTTTTCAAATAAAATATTCAAACTACATATATTGATAACCCAAAAAGTAATATTTTACATATCAATAGATATTTGGTATACATCACTTTGAAATTTCATTTAAAAAATCAAATGTTTAAATATGATAAAAATCTGGCTCCAAAATATTAATCAAAACTCTTAACCTATTGAAAAATAAAAACAAAGTTCTTGTCAATGCTCAATCATTGTCATCGTTACTTTCGTCATCTTCACTTACTGTATTTGTTTCATCATCATCCATAAAAGTATCTTCATCATAATTAGTTTTGTCATCTTCTCTAGCACTCATAGTATTAATATTTAACGAATATCCTTCAATAATTGCAACATCTAGATTAGCTCTATCCAAAGATATTGTATCACTATCATCTTCTAAAGTAGATTCGTGAAGTGTAAAACCAAAATTTTCATTTTCTTGGCATGGTTCATCTCCTATATCATCATCATCAGGAAGATCATACAAATCTCAAGGCTTTGTCTTGACAACCACCTACTAATTGAGATCCACTTGCCAATTGAGCTCCTTAATATCTCTTATATAGTAAACTTGTTCAGCTTGAGAAGTTAAAACATATGGTTCATCAGTTTTCAACTTGCGAGTGACATTTACCATAGGAAACCTAAACTTGTCAACCTTATATCCACCTTTATGATACACATCCCACTAGTCAGCCTTAAATAAAATGATATTATTTCCCCCATGATAATTTAATTGTATGATATCTATCAAAACACCAAAATAATCCAAATTGCCTGTATTCACATAACCTTTTACAAAAATTCCACTGTTTTGTGATTTCTATTGCAAATCTCTGTCCTTTGTGTCAAACCTCCAACCATTCATGACGAAGCTTTTATACCGATAAACTCGCTTGTCTAGCCCATAAGCTAAATGAAATAATTGATCATTAACCGTTTGACTTCCTTTATTATGCAATTCAGTGACCTATCATAAGTAATGAGCATAAAATATTTATATTATATAAATTATAATATATAAAAAGTTATAGGTGAAAATAGTAGAAATAGTTCTTTCATATTTCTTAAACCATTGATGGAATTCTTTTTGATGTCTTCTTTCTACATTTCTAGGATCCTCCCTCTTGAGTTTTTCTTTATGCATGCTTCACATTAAAAATAAGTAAAATATTAGTAGTTACTTTAAGAATATATAAACCATAAAACAAATAATGTAAAATGACTAATTTCAAAAGTTAAGAGAACTTACTCCACAAAGTCTCTGATTTCTTCACAATTTTCTAGCACATACATTCTAGCTTGAGCCCATTCAGCTAAGCTCAACTCATCATATTTTTTCTCGAGAAAAGGCCTACCAGCTTGTGAGAAAACTTGAAACCTAGAATGAGAACGTGCATCACTTCCCTCATCATTTCTTCTAACACGATTCAACCTAGTTTCAGTTCCATGCAAATACCTTGAACAAAAATGCATGCATTCTTGCACAATATATGCCTCAGCAATTGATCCTTCTGGATATGCCTTATTTCTCACATATGATTTAAGCCTACACAAATATCGTTCTATAGGATACATCCATCGATATTATACTAGCCCAGCAAGTTTAGCCTCACTCACAAGATGAATGGTTAAATGCACTATTATGTCAAAAAATGATGGAGGAAATATTTTCTCTAATTTACAAAGTGTAATAGGAATTGATTTTTCAAGTCTCTCCAAATCATCAAAATGCAAAACTTTAGAACATAAGTCTCTTAAATAAGTACACAACTCAAGTAATACTTGGCACACCTCTTTACCCAGCAACCTACATATAGTCAAAGGGAGATATGAAGAAATACATGACAATCATGACATTTCATTCCAAAAGCTTTGTATTCGGTAAGACTCACACATCAAGAAATATTAGAAGAATAGCCATCTGTAACTTTTAGATCAAGAACTGTCAAAATGCTCATTTTTCAACTTTAGACAATATATAACATGCAAGGCAAAATGCATACCTGCCATCACTTGTAGGAGTTGGATAAAGCTCAGGATGTATACCTATGGATTCTAAATCAAATGAGTACTTATAGTATCCTTTGTTTTTCCCTTAATGTTCAACAAAGTCCTAATTATGTTATCACGTACATTTTTCTCGATATACATGACATCCAAATTATGTCACATCTTAAGTGTTCTCCAATATGAGCATTGAAAAAAATACTCTCTTTTATCTAATTTCCGAGTAGTAGAGCATCTCCATGCTTTCTTTTACTTTTAGTCTTTCCAAAATTCACCTGTTTAATGAAAATAGTAGAAATAAGAAAAAAATAATACAGATAAAATATACACATAATTTAAAATCAATCAAACTTCACCTGAGAAAATTAATTATATTGTTCAACAACATCATCCCCTAATAATTGTTTGGGTGCGATTTGATTTTCTTTGGTACCATCAAATGCTTTAGCATTTTTTCTCTAAGAATGATTAGTTAGTAAGAATCGACAATGACCAAGGTAGCATGTTTTACGTCCATTTTGAAGCCTGTGAAAAGACATTTCAAGATTACAAACAGGACTCGCTAACTTGCTTTTAGTGCTCCATCCAGATAAATTACTATAAGCTTGAAAATCATTTATGGTCCATAATAGAGCTACACATAACTGAAAATTACTCTCTGAAAATGCATCATATGTCTCCACACCTATCTCCCAAAGGAATTTCAACTCATCAATCAACGGCTCTAAGTATACATCATTATCATATCTAGGAACTTTTAGACCAGGAATCAAAAGTGACATCATGAAATAAGGATCTTTCATGTAGAGCCATGGTGGATGGTTATAAGGAACTAACATAACTGGCCATACACTATAAGAAATGCTCATATTCTTGAATGGGTTAAAACTATCACTTGCTAAACTAAGTCTAACATTATATGGGTCTACTGCAAAAAAGGGATGCATGGTATCAAAACTTTTCCAAGCTAGAGAATCTGTTGGATGTCCTATAAACTCATTATTACATGGTTTTTCCTTACGCCATGTCATATCTTTAGCAAAATTAAATGACATGTATAATCTTTACAAGTGAGGAGTTAATGGAAAATATCGCAAGACTTTTTGTAGAATATTTTTCCTACAGTCATGCTCATTAATGATATTCCCAATTTTCCCATTATTCTTCCATCTATATTCAACACATGTTGGACAAGATTTAGCATTCTCATATTTATTTCTGTAAAGTATGCAATCATTTACACAAGCATCTATCTTCTCATATGAAAGCTCTATATCTCAAGAAACTTTCTTACAGTCAATATATGAGCTAGGAACTTTATTACCTTTAGGAAACCATCTTTTCATTATTTGAAGCATTCCATCAATTGCATTTGCACTAATCCCATAAAGACATTTCCAATTCAATACTTCAATAATGAATGATAGTGTGGAAGATTCCTCACAGCCAGGTTATAACCCTTGCTCCAATTCCAATTCTCTCAATAATCTATAAAACTTAATAGCTTCTTTATTTGGACTATTGGGGCCAACTCTGATAGGATCATTAGCTTCTTCATTTAGATCATAAGAACTATCCCTCACAAGATCACCTAACATATCACGCATTCCATCATCATTTTCACTTTTATTACTCTGATTACTATCATTGTCATCACCAGAATAATATTGTAGAACCTCTCTATGATGGTACCACTGCTTGTAGTTTCTGTTTATCCCATTTAACATCAAATGTTCATAAATTAATTATCTTGTCCAAAATAAATTATTGTTGCATTTTTTACAAGGACAACGAACAACTCTTCCTTCATCAAAATGTCTAAATGCAAAATGTAGAAATTCATTAACTCCTTTTTCATATTGTGGCAGTGCTCTATTAGAAATTTCCATCCAACTTTTCTCAATCATCATTGTCCTATAATACAAATTAATTGAATGGGTTCAGCAAAATTTGACACAGAAATTGCTAGGATTGGGAAGTTTATAAGCATTAACATTTTCCAAATAAACATTGAGGCATTACTAAGAAGAAATTAAAATACATAAATTAATAAGTCAAGCTCGGTTAGAGAGAGAGAGAAAGAGAGAGAGAAAAAACCTTATTGATGCTATTTACGCACCCAGCTCTCTTCTGTTCACGTAACTAGCTCTCTTCTCTACAGCAACTCCTATTGATGCTCTTCACGCAGCCAGCTCTCTTCTCTTCACGCAACCAGCTCTCTCTTCCCACACCTACTTTTTTTTATTGATGGAACAATTAAACTTGGAGGTTTTCCGTCCACGCAGCTCCACCTACCATCCTCTCTTCACGCACCTGTTCTGTCTTCATAATTTTCTCGCACGTAGCTATTCTCTCTTCACTCTTCATGCACATCATCGTATTGGAAAATTAGGGGTGTTTATATTTATGTGTAAATGAAGAAGAATAAGAAGGATGGGATTGTATAATGGGTCTAATTTATTATAAAAGAATGGATAAAAAAGAATTATCATATGATGAAATAAATATCAAAAAAAATAGGTATTTATTTAGATTAATAAAAAATTAATAATTCAAATACAAATTATTATTATAAAATATTTAATAATTCAAAATAAATAAAGATAGAAATTTAGAGATTTTTATAAGACAAATTATAAGTTTACGTTTTTATTAAACATTAATAATAAAAGAAAAGATAATGTTTTCAATCAACTAAAACTTCTTGTCTTTATCTCTCACAAGTCACAAATTATTGTTAATGAAATTTGATTATTTGACAATTGAATATCTACCATTCTTATAAGAAGTAAAATCGCAAGGTTATTATATGCTATCTTTTTAAAAGGGAAAAATATACATTAGAATTTATCTATTAAATTTATTTTTAAGTTATTTATATTAAATATGTGATTCATATAATATTGAAGGAAAATAAAACACTTTCAAGGAATGTAATCCCTTAGCAGAGACTAGATCATTGCTAAATAGTGTCGTATTAATATATTTATAACTAATACGGCAATATTACGGAGCCATAATGAACTGCACGCAGACAACTATTAAGCCTTAGGCACCAAACAACTTAGAAACACTGTATAAATTTTATAATTTCTTTTAAACTTGATTCGATTACCTTATCTAAATTGTCTTCTTGCTTTGCAATTATAGATGTTGCTATACTTTTATTCCTTAATAAAGCTTAATTTTATTATTATTGTATGAATTTTACGGACTAGAAACTATGTGACACGAATTTTCTTTAATATTATTATTTATAAAAAATTTAAATATTTTCTTATAAAATATTCAAACTACTTATATTTTTAATCCAAAAGTAATATTTTACATATCAATAGATATTTTCTAAACATAACTTTGAAATATATATTTATTTAAATTTTTCTATACAAATTTTTATTTAAAATCAATTATTTTTATTAGATGAATAAATTCAAAATTTATGTAACTATCCCACTAACATAATAGTTTATGATAAAAAATAAATTACTCTCATCTATATTTATTATTTATTGTAAAAATATTAAATCTGATTTTAAATTTATGAAATATAAAATTTATTATGAAAATTTAACTATTACATAAAATTTAAGATGAAATCTGATTTTAAATTTATGAAATATAAAATTTATTTCGAAAATTAAACTATTACATAAAATTTTAAAAATTTAAGATGAAATCATTTTTTAAATTAAAAATTGGAGAGTAAGAATTAAAATTGTCGTCCTACATCTGTAAAACTAAAAAAACTTAATAAAATAAGTGTTATAAAGTAAGCTTAACAACTATACCTAGTTTAGCGTGAGAGATGTAAGTAATTGTGAAACAATAAATCTAGTAGAAGAAGATGAACCGGAACAGTCGCGTGTGTATGGTGCCAATAAATTTCTTCTTCATGTGCGCAATATTCTCTCCACTCTACTTCATTGCATATCTTCAGGTACAATTCTCTCCGCATCTTCCAATTCCTCTACTCAAATATCAACAGGTAATTGACCATTGTTCTTTGTTTAAATTATTCTTCTAATTTTTCAGCTTACGCATATAAGAGATGTTATTTAGTTTAATATGTGAGGTTTTTTTACAATTACTCTGTACTATAAACTTGACATCTCCTATCTCCTCTTACGTGTACAACGTCTCCTATCTCCTATTACGTGTACAACATCTCCTATCTCCTGTCAAAAGGTTACTGCTTGAGAGAGATAATTAGGACTACATCTGCTAAAATGAGACGTCTTTACCATAGAGACTTTCTTATTGATGAAGATGGCATGTGGTGCTTGCAAGGATGGAAAGGTTGAACCATAAAAAACATAAAAACACATCACTCAATGTCAACTATATTGGTCTCTGGATCATCCCATACATGCGCCCCTTTCCCCACTTTCCAGTCCACCTTCAAAAGAGTCCTTTCTTTGTTTTTTAAAAAGGATATAGGAATAAGCCTATCAATAGACTTTCCCAAAGCTTCATATAAGAAAGAAAAGAGTTTGACCCACAAATCCTCTATCCCATATTCCTTCATCACCCATATATCAGCACCTTTAACTACCTTAGGATGCATACAGCTATCACACAGCCAATCTCTCAAAACATCTAAATAATACTTGTTCTTCTCTTTAGACAATAACAAAGGAAGTGATAACCTCTCAAGTTTTTCATTAGTCGTCTAAAATGTAGCAATTACATGAGTGCTTTTGATGTTGAAGAGAAAATGGCATGCTTCATGAATAAATAAAGAATTTACACATAGTTCAACATCAGTGAACCAATAGGGCACCTTGTCCATCGATGTCTCTATAATCTATAAACCCAAAGTTTAATTCGGGACTTATAGTGGTAATTGTGAGGGATAGTGTCATAACAACTAACATGATCGCAAAGTAACCTGCTATTGGTTGGCACCAAATTCATAACTAAGTAGTCATCATTTATGGAGTCGTATCAAAATTTGAGAACCAAAAGGTACGTTATTTCTTAAAAAATCATATTTTTCATAAATACTTTCTTATCGATGAAGATGGCATGTGGTTCTTGCAAGGATGGAAGGGTCGAATCATAAAAAACATAAAAACACAACACTCAATATCAACTGTATTGGTCTCTGTATCATACCATACATGTGCGCCTTTCCCCACTTTCCAATCCACCTTCAAGAGAATCCTTTCTTTGTTTTTTTAAAAGGATATAGGAACAAGCCTATCAATAGACTTTCCCAAAGCTTCACATGAGAAAGAAAAGAGTTTGACCCACAAATCCTCTATCCCATATTCCTTCATTACCTGTATATCAGCACCTTTAACTGCCTTAGGATGTATACAGCTAACACACAGCCAATCTCCTAAGACACCCAAATAATACTTGTTCTTCTCTTTAGGCAATAACACAGGAAATGATAACCTCTCAAGATTTTCAGTAGTCATATGAAATGAAGCAATTACATGAGTGCTTTTGATGTTGAAGAGAAAATGGCATGCTTCATGAACAAACAAAGAATTTACACGTTGTTCAACATCAGTGAACCAATAGGGCACCTTGTCCATCGATGTCTCTGCAATCTTACCGCTTAAGTCAAGACTTATAGTGGTAATTGTGAGGGATAGTGTCATAACAACTAACATGTCGATGAAGATGCCATGTCGTTCTTGCAAGGAAGGAAGGGTCGAATCATAAAAAAGATAAAAACAGAACACTTAACATTATTTCTCAAAAAGTCTAATGGCATAAGAAAATGACTCAAAGATATTTGTTTTATTTTAATTTTTCCTGCTTGTTGACTTCATTAATTTTTTGTTACAATTTGTTTTAGCTACGTATATTGCTTATTTCTAATATGTATTTATTTTTAAAAGTGCAAGATGGTTAAAATTGGTAAGTATATGAAAAACCGCAAGACGGTTAACAATAGTAGATCTTTATCAAATATAGATGATGAATAAAATCAATCTAGTATGGTAAAGGAGTCAGAAGCTATAGAGGCTCTTAATCAACAATCCGATGCTACAGTTGGAACTTCAAATAATGCACCTAGCCTAGAAGGACAAGTTATTAGTACTGGTAACGTGATCTTTATAATTATATGATTGTGCATTTAAATTTTTAATCTAATATTTTATATTTCTATCAATTTTTATTTTTTAAATAGGAAATGTAAATTATAAAAATCATGGACGAGGACCAACAATTAATGCTAGACTTGGCAAGAAGAAAGCTGAAGCAAAACAAATTGATGTTTAATTTCCTCCTTCATACTATAAGGTATGTGGTAAATATGCCAACCTTTTCAAGTCGGAAGTTACTATATGCATTCAACAACTTGCACCACTTCGTGTCTCTAGTTGGAAAGAGATTAATGAGGATGATAAGAAGGCAATGTGGTTTTTTTCAAAGATAATACACATTTTTTAATTGCAATAGAGTTTAGTTTAATTGCAATAAAGTTTAATTTTGTTGTTGCATTGAATTTGTTTCTTAATTTTCCTAACTGTATTTTTATATGAATTTTAGGATAAATTCAATTTCTCAAATCAGGTGCAATCTTATGTGATGCAACAAGTGCATGCACAATATAAAAATCGACATTATCATTTACGCAAAAGCAGTCTCAAGAGCAAAGATTGCCCAAAGGATATGGAGGAAGGTTATAGGTAATGGTTGATTGAGAATAAATGGGAGACTCTAAATTTTAAGGTAAATTTAAAATTTAAGTTCTTTAACTTATTTTCTTAGTTGTCTTCTTTTATTAAAATAAATAATTTATCAATGTGTAGGAGCAAAGCGAAAGAAACACACGTAATAGGGGAAATCAAGAGATGAAATTAGTTTCGAGTACAAAGTCAATTGTACAAATTGTGTATGGGATGGTAAAGTAAAATTTTATTTACTTAAAATTAAAATTATATTTTGCTTAAAAAAAGTTCCAATTAATCATTATTTTTCTTTTTTTCTGTTTAGTAAGATAAAGATTCTGATGAGTGGCCCGATGCTGTTAAAGTTTGGAAGGTATACACGCGACAAAAGCCAAATGGAACATGGTCTGTTCCAAATGGAGAAGAAATAATGTTATGAAAGTTATAGTCAAATTATATTTTTAAATAAATTTTAATATTATTTTACTAAATTTTCAAATTCTATCTAAATATGCAAAATAAGCTTCGAGAAGAGGGAGAGAAAAATAAAGAAAAGATTTTGTCTACACCTCAACCACTCGTTGAGCATCGTCTATTCACGCAGTTTACGTGTTAAAGGGATAACATCTAAGTCCCAAGGAAAAAGTGAAATTTTAGCTAAAGTTAAGGCTGCAAAGAAACATGCAAGTGATTTAGACAATGAAGTTGCAAGACTTACTGAAATCACAAAAACACAAAATGAA
>JANQAP020796599.1:0-12170 GCA_026874005.2 Erythroxylum coriaceum | reverse complement strand
TCTCTCAATCTACCAAATCACTCTACCAATTTAACTATTTATTACGTTATCCTATGGGTGATCAATTAAATTAGCCAAGATCTCTCTTCTAACCGATCAATTAACTTAATGGATGTAGTTTATAGAATGCCAACTCTTGTTGTACAATCCTGCATAGATTATCTTACTCAATCTCTCGATCTATTGCAAGGTATAAATGTATTCAACATTCATAAAAGACATCTTTCATTCAAATCAATAAAATAAGAGTTTAATAAGATAGTTCAAAAGTAATCCCTAAAAATAAATTAGCCACTTATGGTGTCTATAACATCCCCAACAATTCAATATTCAATCATACAATGACTAGAAGAGATAAAACGACATAAAATTAAATAAAGAAAACTCCTCCTCTTCTTTACCTGAATCTGGAAATTTTGGTGTTAGTAAGGTGTTTTTCCAATTGTATTGATGATTTTTGAATCTCCACCTTTCTTAAAACTCCAAACCTATGTTTTTCAGTTAAGGAGGCTATTCTACATGAAGGTCTCACCTTTTCTTTCATCTATAGGTTTTTTAATCTTATATAGTCTAGAAAACCTAAAAAGTGAACCCTGCATATGTCCTCAGGTTAGACATCCCACAATCATAGGAATTGGCACGATTCCCACGATCGTGGGTTCATGCATCATAATGTTTCCTCTTCTCTTCTCCTCTTTTGGTCTTTAGCTCAATCACAAAATTGCTCAATCTTCATTCCTACATCAAAATAATCAATTCTTACCCTATGAAGATCAAACTAAACGAAAACATACAAAATGAATCCTAAAACACAACAATAATAAACTATTATATAAGAAATGCATGCCAAATACTTAGAAAAACACACACTAATGCACAACTATCAACTTCCCCACACTTAAATCTTTGCTTGTCCTCAAGCAAAATAAAAAATTTTAGCCAACTGAAATATCAAGTTACTACACATATCATGACTACTTTTCATTAGTGTACATAAGCAAACTCAACATATGGTACCATCACTTAAAGATAAGTATAGATGCAAAATGAATCTTCCTTACGGTTCACTCATTTCTCTCAAGTGTTTGATAGTTAGTGCTTTGCTCAAACTTCCTATGGAAAACTACACTACCATAGGCTTGTTAATACACCAATTCTCCTCTACAATGATTGCATGCATAAATAGATCAAAAGGACTTGTTTTGGGTTGTAATGTGGTAAAGGTTAAGGTAGGTAAAGAGGGTAAAGGGTTAACACAAGCATTCGTAAAGTAAAAGCAAGTAAAAGGGATAAAAAAACAAAATTTCGAGATACACAAGTGTAAATATGCTACTACTTTGCACTTATTGATGCTACTCAAGTGTTCTTCCTTTTTCTTTTCTTTTCAATTTCTTTTCATTTTTTTCTTTTTCTTTTTACATGGAAGAAACTATGAATAAAATAGCAACTAAATATAATGTGATTCAAAAGCATGAGTAACATTTAACTTATCTCGCAAGAAAATTTTTAAAAAATTTAGCAAAATTCCCAACTAATGCATTACTTAATACTCTACTAAGCTTATGAATGGGTAGGTTAATGGGGTTTTGGGTTTTAAAATTTTTGGGCATTTTCAAGAAAGAAAATGGTTAACACTCAACGGAGGTAGCAAGGGATAATCAAAGGTAGGTTATTTAAACCAAGGGTTAATACAAAAAAGGCCTTAATCATTTCTATTAAACATGCATATAATAGACTCAAACTGATTCAAAACAAGTTCTTAAGGTAATAACCTAAGGAAACATCTCACAACAAAGAAATAAAATGACTATAGATGGAGTCATATAGGCTCAATCCTCATATTGGCTCAATTAAAAATTCATTATGCATCACCACACTACCTTATTGTTCAAATTTCAAATTATGAGTAAGCTTATGTAACCAACTACTTTGCATCACTCAACATGGTTTACTTTCTACTCAAGTAACCTAATCCAAGTTCAAGCATGCATTCAATCTCATTCCAAATAGCATGACATAATCTCATGGCAAAACAAATCAAAACGATTCAAACATGCTTCCATTGCTTAACATAAAACAACATGATATGCTTAAACATGCATCATAATTAACAAAATGCAAATAGTGACTAAACAATGCAATTGACAAAGCAAGTGTCACCTCCCTCCACTGAAAGAACACATTGTCCTCAATGCGACAAGCTAACCACAAAATAAAGAAAAATGACACCAAACAAAAGATATAAAACCAAACAAAAGACATGAAACGAAACAAAAGAAATCAAACCAAACAAAAGAAATGAAATTAAACAAAAGATATAAACAACTCACAACGTAATTAAAACAATGTAAAATGTTTAGGGTAAGAAGGGATTATAGAGATTGTGGTGGTGATGGTGTTGACGAAGGGGCTCTAAAATTATTCCTCTAAATGAACTTGAGGAATTTCTTCTTCATGTACCACTGCTCCTTGTGGACTTGTCTCATCTAGTTGCCGAGCTCATTAATTTACAATGTCATTTATTGATGATTAGAGGCCATTTGATTGAGGATTTACTGAAATCTGTCAACCTTTGTTGGTGTTGTTGATTCCTCTTCCACTGCTTCTTTTTGTGGCTTCAGAGTTGTTTGGGATATGGATGGTCAAAAAGTGACTGCATCCTTACCCTTCCTATTCTTAACTACAGTGCGCGTCTGAGGATTTTTGAGCTCCATAGAATAGGGCTCTAAAATTTTAGAATGCCTCAAATAAGATATGTCAAACATACCATATTGGGTTGTAAGTACTACCCACATGAAGGTTGCAAAACAAAGCCAAAGCAGTAACAATGTAAGACATGTCAAAATAATAGCTCTTCTTATTAACACAACTCACTATCGATCCAAAAATTTGATAATGAGTATTGATTTTGATTTTTCGATACATGCATCAAAGGAAGATAAGTTCTTTAGTCGAGCATTTATTACTTTCAGTTTTGTTGAAAACCATTAAGCACATAAATTTATGAAGAAGTAAATGGTCAGTACTACAAATTAAAGTGTTTAATGCATTTCTAATGTCAGAATTGGCTTCACCCATTAGAATTTTCCAGTAATTATCCACATCAAAGTCATCATGATCATCTAAATTTTTTGTGTTCGATAAATCAAAAAGTTCGCAAATGATATTATAATCAAGTTTATAAACATCGCCAGCTATTCTAAACTAGAATACATACATTTTAGGATTATAGCGTACAGTGGTGAAAATTTTGATAATCATCATAGGATCAATTAGCACATCATAACGAATGAACCTACCCCAACCAATGTTCGTAGCCAATCACTTAACCTTACGCCTCACTCCTATAGTTTCTAATAGTTCAAAGTCAAAATATCTATAAGTAATTAATTCTCTATCTCTAAAGTCCTGAAAACACATACCTTCATCTTATGAATAAATAGGGAAAGGGGTACAAAAAGTGACTGCCATATCGAGTTTACCTTCATCGGAGACTTGAAGGCGCAATTCGTTAGTTAGTTTCCAAACTTCCATCTTCTTCAAAACCATTACGAAAGAGAAATCTACCAAAATAAGTAAAAAGAGATAAGTTCATTTTTTAGAGAGAGAGAAAAAATCTCACCAAATCCTTTGATTCTTAACTGATTAATGTATAACAAAAGCAAAGGATTGTAAGATTGATGGAAGAGATGAAGAAAATACCAAGAGTTTAATGTAAGATGAAGGATTTAAGAGAGTGCGAGAGTAGGTTTCAGGGATTTAGAGAGAGAGATTGTGAAAATTTGAAGAATGAATAAAAGAGGAAGAAAAGAGGAAAATTTAAAATTTTCCTCGAATGGACCTTCCCATGATTGTGGGAATACCCCTCATTCCCATGATCGTGGGTTAACTCTCCAGAAACTTTCTGGAGAGATTTCCCACGGTCTTGGGAATCACCTTCTTTCCCACGATAGTAGGTTAACTCTCCAGAAACTTTCTAGAGAGTCTTCCCACGGTCGTAGGAAACTTACCAATTCCCACGATCGTAGGTTGGTGCAATTTTTTCACTTCTAAACTTTCTTCCAAACCTAGCATGCATTCTCAAAAGTCCTGCAACCTACAAACACATCAAAATAATCTTACCAACAAAAAATTTGAAGAGAAAACAGGTTAAAATTCAAACCAAATCCAAATGAACATCAGGCACACTCAACTCAAACATAGTCATAACTAAATAAATCAAACAAAAAAATAGAAAAAGGAAAACAAAAGAAAATAAAATTCCATGGGTTGCCTCCTATGTAATGCTTTCTTTTAATATCAGTAGCTCGACATTCTCCTTGTGCTTAAGGTGGTTCAAATGAATGGTACAGTGGTAGTGCAGTCACTGATCTCAAAATCTGTGCATGTGCTATCTTGTTATAGATTCCACCTTCCTTGTGGTTTTCCTTCCTTCACCTTCTCCTAACCGATCGTTTCTTTTTGAATGCATTCCCAAAATCCTTAATCTCTTCCCATAGTCCTTGAGGTTCAGTTTCCTTAATATTAGTTGGCAATAAAGGGGAACTACTGTTTTTCTTTGACACGTTGAAGGTTATCTATTCCTTTCCTACCTTCAGAGTTAGTTCACCCCCATTAACGTCAATTATCGAGTGAGAAGTAGTCAGGAACAGTCGTCCAAAGACCATAGGGGTTTCCACATCTTCTCCAATACCTAGTATATAGAAATCTGCGAGGAAGATGAATCTATCCATTTTTACTTGCATGTTTTTAATAATCCCCTTCGATTAGTGCACTATTCTGTCGGTCGTTTCTAATAATATCTTTGTGGGCTCTAACTCTCCTAACCCTAGATTCCGACTAAAAGTGTAGTGCATCATGTTGATACTTACTCCTAAATCCACAAATGTCCTGGCTATGTTGACTCTATTGATACTACAAGGAATAAAAAAATCCCCTGGGTCTTCTTTCTTTTATGTTATGTTAGGGTTTCCTTCTATTATATGCTCCTTCACTTTTTTCTTGACCGGTTCCTTTAACGTAAGCTGTGTTTGTAGTTGATTCGTTATCCTCAATCTTGTTTGACTCAACATCCTTAAAATTCCTCGTTGCTCTACTTGAACTTAACTTCCGTTGAGCAAAAATAGGATACAGAATTCTAGGTTGAGGCTCGTTGATTGGCTCAATTACAAGCTTACTTGGAAGGACTTCCAAAATTGTTTATCCTTCTCTCTTGTCTCTGTCTTCCTTCTTATGGTCAATTTCCTTTTCCTGTGTTCGAGTGATGGCCTTGATTTGTTCCTTTGGGTTGACCTTAGTTTTGCTTGGTAAACTACCTGCCCTTCTAGAAGACAAAGCATTAGGAAGTTGACCTACTTGAATCTCCAAATTATGGATGGATGAGGCATGATTCTTCACAATCTGGTCAAACTTTGCTTCCATCCTCTTCTAACTTTCCTCCTAGCTGGCAAACATCCTCTTCTGGTTCTCTTCTTGGGTTGCCAGTTTGGACCCTAAAATATCCATCAGCTTGCCCATTTTGCTCTCCATTGACCCAATCTGATCTTGTTGAAACCTAGGTGATCCTTGAGATATTGCTTGACCACCTGTATTGTTAGTGCTCTAAGAAAAATTCGAATGATTTTTCCACCCTGGATTATAAGTGTTCGAGTAAGGACTATTACCTCTTTGTGGTTGGCCCAGGTAATTTACCTGATCTGTACCACTGGCTCCCAAAAAAAACATTTAGATGAGCCATGGTTGTTCTGCTCACACAACTCACAATGTACTTGCATCACTTTGGCCGTAGATGATGATGCCCCTTGCATGTTGCTTAATTGCTTTGTAATGGTCATGACCTGTGCCTGCAAAGTAGTAACAGAGTCAATAGGGATCATACCTGCGTTTGTCCTTGTCTATTCCTCTCACTTGACCACATGCAACTGTTGCTCACCAACTCCTCCAAATGGTCATGAGCTACTTCTATAGTTTTCCTCATTAAAGAACCTCCAACGGCTGCATCTATGGTTCCTCTCATGCTCAGATTCACACCATTGTAAAACGTCTACAACAGGAACTCCCTTAGAAGGTTATGGTAGGGGCAACTTCTCTGTAATTCTTTAAATCTCTCCTAGGCTTTATAGAGAGATTCCCATCACTCTACTGAAAATTTGTGATCTCCTTTATGATCCTGGTCATCTTAGTCAACTGGAAATATTTCGCGAGGGATTCTTGGGCTGGCTACTCCCAAGTACTGATCTACCCTGAATGTAACGAATTGTACTATGCCTTCGCCTGATCTTTCAAAGTGAAAGAAAATAATATCAATCATATTGCATCATCAGACATTCAATTAAACAAGAAAGTGTTACAAATCTCCAAAAAATTAGCAATATGGGAATTTGGATCTTCATTGGATAGCGCATAGAATTACACATTATTTTGCAACATGTTGAGGAGTGTCAGCTTGATCTCAAAATTGTTACCCTGAATTGCTAGCCTCGCAACTCCTTGAGGACTAAATT
Organism: Erythroxylum coriaceum; assembly: GCA_026874005.2. NCBI lineage: Eukaryota > Viridiplantae > Streptophyta > Magnoliopsida > Malpighiales > Erythroxylaceae > Erythroxylum > Erythroxylum coriaceum. The sequence continues at coordinate 5,667 of JANQAP020796599.1, read as the reverse complement.
CTAGCCTCATAAAGTCTATTAGTGTCCTCTTAGCTCCTCCTTGCTCTCCTTCTTCAACCATATTTCTTTGTGTAAGATTTTGATGCTTCGCTCTTCTTAACATTCGTGTCTTTTGATGTCAGATAACTCTTCTTTACTAATTTTTGTTGATCTTCGCGTTCTCATTGTGTTCATGCACCTGCAAACACATTAGGAAAAGTATCAAAAACTCTTAAATCAAAGTAATCTAAACTAAACAAGACGTTAAACAAACAATCCCTGGCAACGGCATCAAAAACTTGTTGATAGCAAAATAGTCTACTAGTTTTACGCTCAAAAACTACAAGTATACAGGTCGTGACTTGTAGTTAAAAATGAATATATCGATCCCACAAGGATTGCGCTTAGGCATCACTTAATTTAGATCAATCTTTTAAGACCCGAAATTGTTTTATGGAAATAAACTGGAAAATTAAATTAAAATTAAATGACTAACAATGAACAATTGATAACACCAAAATGCAGAAAATTGGAATTCAAGATTTTAACTACTGGAGATCATTTTTTCCCTATCTTGCCTCCCTCCTATTTTATTAATTGAATTGTATCTCACCTAAGATGTCCAAATGTATTAACGACCCTCTCTCAAGGTGTAATTAATTGTCCCTAACTAAATTAAATGAAGATGATTAAGCAATCTCTCAATCTACCAAATCACTTCACCAATTTAACTAATTATTACGTTATCCTATGGGTGATCAACTAAATTAGCCGACATCTCTCTTCTAACCAATCAATTAACTTGATGGATGTAGGTCTATAGAATGCCTACACAGATTACCTTACTCAATCTCTTGATCTATTGCAAGGTATAAATGTTCAAAGACATTTTTCATTCAAATCAATAAAATAAGAGTTTAACAAGATAGTTCAAAAGTAATCCCTAAAAATAAATCAGCCACTCATGGTGTCTATAATATGCCCAACAATTGAATATTCCATCATACAATGAGTAGAAGAGATAAAATGAAGAAAATTAAATAAAGAGAACTACTCCTCTTCTTTGTTCGAATATAGAAATTTCGGTGTTGGTAAGCTTTTTGCCCAATTGTAATTGATGGTCCTTGAATCTCCACGTTTTTTAGGACTTCAAACTTGTTTTTTTCACTCAAGAAGGCTATTCTACACGAAAATCTCACCTTTTCTTTCATCCATAGGGTTTTTTTAATCTTATACAGTCTAGAAAACCTAAAAATTAAGTGAACCACGCATATGTCCTCGGGTTAGAAGCAAAGTTGCTCAATCTTCATTCCTACATCAAAATAATCAATTCTTACCCTAAATTAACATCAAACATAAAACAACAACAATGAAGATCAAACTAAACAAAAACATACAAAATGAATCCTAAAATACAACAATAATAAACAATTATGCAAGAAACACATGCCAAATACTTAGAAAAATACACACTAATGCATAACTATCAATATACTTACAATATACCAATTTAAATTAATTTTAAAATTTTGACCAAAACATGAAGTAGCTATCAAATTTATGGTGACATTTTTAGGTATTGTGTCTAGCATCAAGTGTGATTTGAATTATTTTGATTTGAGCTTTCCTTTTGTTTTTATTTGGTACTCTTTTCTTATATGTACTAGGTGTATGTGCATAAAAAGTTTCGAAAATGCGATCAGATTAAGAAAACTTGACATCACCAAACTTGAAAGGGAATTGAAAAAAACAAGATGTCAAGAAGATATTGAAAAGATAATGGCGGATGAAAGAGATGAAGGCGGTGACCAAAGAAAATTAATGGATTTTATACGACCCAAGTTCAATCTAAACTAATAGAGGATCACTAGGTCGTCTATTAATAGGAACAAATTTGAAATCAAACTTGCTTTATTCAATAATATGCAAACTAATGTTCATTTTTATTGTTTACCATATGATGATCCAAATGGTCATCTTGCTAATTTTTTAGAAATTTTCGGTATATTTAGGTATAATAGATTATCTGAGAAAGCAGCAAAGATGAGGCTCTTTCCCTTCACATTGAAAGATTGGGCAAAGGCATGGCTAAATTCTCTTAATCCAGAGCATGTAACTATGCGGGAACAATTAGTGCAAGCTTTCCTAGCTAAATACTTTCCATTAACAAAGATGAATCCGATTATCAAGGAGCTGCAAAGAAGTTGTCCTCATCATAACCTTCTAAGAGAGCTATTATTACAGACATTTTATAATGGAGTTAATGCTAAGACCAAGAGTACAATTGACACAACAGCCAGAGGCTCGTTGATAAGAAAAACCATCGATGATGCATGTGATCTAATTGACGATATGGCCACTAACAACTATTTGTGGTCAATTGAAAGAAGTAGATCGTACAATGTGAATGAAAAAAATGGAATCATGGCAATAGAGTCAGCTTCAGCCATACAGACGTAGATAATGGTATTAACCAAAAAGCTAAACAACATCAATGCCTCATCTAAATTGATAAACACAATGCAACAATTTTGTGAAATATGTGAAAAATATGATCGTACATCAACAAAATGTTATTTAATGAACAATGATGGAATGGAACAAGCAAATTGTTTGGATGTGCTAGAATGGTAAGGTAACAATCCTTACTCGAACAATTATACCTCTGGGTGGAAAAACCACTAAAATTTTTCTTGGACTAACAATGCAAGTGTAAATTTGAGACTAAAAGATCGTCAAAATTCTAAGATAGGTTATGAAATTTCGAGTCAAAGTAAAAAAAGCCTCAATTTGAAGGTGGAACCCTAGTTTATCAAAATAATGGATGAGATAGGCTTCAAGGTTAATAGTATGGATGAAGAACAAAAGGAGACACAAGAAAGGACTGAGTTGATACTCAAGACTCAAGTTTTTTCCATTCATAGCTTGGAGGTATAGGTAGGCTACCTTGTAACCACATTGACAGTCAAAAATTTAGGTAACCTTCCCAACACTACTGAATCTAACATGAAAGAAAAAGTGAAAGCAATACATTTAAGAAATGGGAAGAAGTTATAAGAACCAGTTTAGAAGGAAGCCAAAGATCAGGTTGAGACAAGTTAATCAAAAGGTAAGCAAAAGGTAACAAAGGAGGAGGAAACCCCAACATTTCACCTCTACCATACATACCTAAGTTACCAATTCCATATAGATTAAGGCAGAACCCTTTCCTGTAAGCGGACATAGGATTCAAAGTAAACAGTAGCCTTAATAGCTAGCTGTAGTTAAATGATTACTAATAATATGCCATCAAACTTAAAAGATCCAAAGTGTTTCAGTATTCCTTGCATTATTAATGGCATGGAATTTTCTAAATGTTTACATGATCATGTTGCAAGTATTAATCTCATATCATTGTCTATTTTTGGGACGTAATAGATCAATCGATAAAGAAACCATTTGGGGTTGTGGAAGATGTTCTAGTAAAGGTTGATAAATTTGATATTCTTGTTGAATTTGTAATTCCTCATATTGCAGAAGATAGGTAGTGTCCACTCATTCTTGGATGTCCATTAATGAACACTGGGCAGGTGTTCATTGATGTTAATGATGGAAACTTAGTTCTGTGTGTTGTTGATAAAAAGGCCGAATTCCACATGAATAGGACATTAAAAAGCAACATTAACATATGTATGAAAATTAATGTGGTGGACGATTGTGTGGAGGAACAGTAGAGAGCAATTATTAAACAGAAAAGTAAAGTAGATGACAATGAGATAAGTGTAGAAGAAGGGGAATTAGATGACAATCAAAAACAAGAACGCTTAGTGAAAATAGAGTCCCTAACCCCACCTTCTTATGAGAAACCACCAACTATTGAGCTCAAACCACTACAGGCACATTTAAAGTAAACATTTCTAGGTAAGTATCAAACAATACCAATAATTATTTCAAATCTGTTAGATAAGGAATAAGTAAAGAAAGTGGTTGAGATTATAAAGAGAAGAATGAGAGCTATAAATAAGTCCCAGCATTGTTATGCATAGAATAAATCTTGAGGATGGATGTAAGACAGTAAGGGATAGGTAGCAGCAATTGAATCCGAACATGTAGGAAGTTGTCAAAAAGGAGATTATCAAGCTTTTGGATGCAAGAATTATAGACCCAATATTAGACAACGAGTGGATTAGTCCAGTACAATATGTACCTAAAAAAGGTGGGACAACAGTGGTGGAAAATGAGAAGGGTGAGCTAATATCAACCTGAGCAGTTAGCAAGTGGTGGGTCTGTATAGGTAACAGGAAGCTCAACTTAACGATAAAGAAAGACCTTTTCCATTGTCTTTTGTTAACCAGATGATATAATGAGTTGCTAGACATGCATTTTATTACTTTTTGGATGGCTCTTATGGCTACAATTAGGTATTTATATATCCAAATGACTAGGAGGAGACAACTTTTACATGCCTATATGACACTTCTGTGTACTGATGAATTCCATTTTAAGGTTGAAATACACCAGCTAAATTTTAGTGGTGTACGATGACAATTTTTGTCGACATGATTGAGGATTTTCTGAAAGTAGTTATGGATGATTTTTCAGTATTTGGAGATTTTTTCAAGCAATGTTTGATAAATTTAGACGAAGTTATCCAACAGTGTGAAGAGTCATATTTAGTCTTAAACTAGGAGAAATGTCACTTCATGGTTTAGGAAAGTGTTGAGTTGGGACATAAGATATCCTAGACTGATATTGAAGTGCATAAAGTAAAAAATGAAGTTATTGATAAGCTTCCAGCACCAAGCAATGTTCGAGGGCACATCAGATTCTATCGATGATTTATAAAGGATTTTTCATTAATTGCCAAACCCCTTACTCATTTATTAGTAAAAGATGTATCTTTTGTTTTTGATAATGATTGTTTACTTGCTTTTGATAGGTTAAAGTGTGTATTAACATCAGCACCTATTTTACAGCTGCCAAAATGTGCATTTCCATTTGAATTGATATTTGATGTCAGTGACTATGAAATTGGATGCATATTGGGGCAACGTAAGGATAAAAAGTTCCATACCACATACTACGTTAGTACGAATTTAACAGTACCTCAACTTAACTATACAACCATAGAAAAAGAGTTAGCTATAGTTTTCACATCTTACAAGTTTGGTTCTTACTTACTAGGTTCAAAGGTTGTTGTGTTTATAGATCATACAACAATGAAGTATCTTTTTGCCAAAAAGGATGCAAAGCCCCAATATCCGATTGATCCTATTACTACAAGAATTTGATATAGAGATCAAGGATTAAAAAAGGAGCTGAAAATATAGGAGCTAATCACCTATTAAGGTTACAATAAGGGGAGTTATACCCAAAAGTACAAATCAATGAACAATTCCCTGATGAGACGTTATTCTTGATAAATGAATCAAATATTTCATGGCTCGCGGACATTGCGAACTACATCATAGGTTGTATCCTTCCACCTCATTTTTCTTATCAGTAGTGTCAGACCCCGTTACCGGAGTCTGACTCCTATTCATGCTTGCATGCTCTAATACCATAATTCTGTCAGACCCCATTACCAGAGTCTAACTCCTATTCATGCATACTTGCTCTGATACCATGCCTATTACTTTCATGCATGCAGAATATCTTACTACGTAAGTTATCTTCCAGAGATAACACCTTAATCACTTTCGGATTATC
>JANQAP020796583.1:0-12172 GCA_026874005.2 Erythroxylum coriaceum | reverse complement strand
TTTGCGGTAATTACCAAGGTTAAAAATTAGTAAAACTTAGTGCGTGCATAACCTTGTGAACAAGTTTTTGGCACCGTTGTCAGGGAAGTCAACTAATTCTACAGTTTAAGGCGTTAGGATAGCTTTTGATTTTTGTTTTTGTTTTTCGTAGTTTTACATAGGATCATGCTCTTGCATGAACATAAGAGTCAAAAGGGGTTCGAGTCACGAAATTGAGACTTTAGATTTAAACATAACACGTTTAGAACGAACCCTTAGGAAAGCTCAGCGAGAAGAAGAAGAAGAGTTTGAGAAAGCACAAATGGCCGAGGAGTTCCAAAGAAACATGGATCAAGACCCTCATGGATTTTATGAGGCCAAGGTTCAATCCTGCGAACCAAGGAGTGGCTATACCACCTGTTCAAGCAGTCTCCTTTGAAATTAAGCCAGCCCTCCTGAACATGCTTCAACAGAACGTTCAAGTCTATGGACTTGCAAATGAAGACCCGAACGCCCACATCGTGAGTTTTCTTGAGATCTGTGATACTTTTTGGTATCACCAGATGTCGGAAGACGCAGTGAGAATTAGGTTGTTTCCCTTTAAGCTTAAGGATAGAGCGAAGGCTTGGTATCACTCACTAAGCCTCGCCAATATTACGAAATGGGACCAGCTAGTGCATGCTTTCCTAGATAAGTACTTCCCACTAACAAAAACCACCAAAATTATTAAGGAAATTACAAATTTTCAACAAAGTGATAGGGATTTTATTTATGAAATGTGGGAGCGTTACAAGGATTTGGAGAGGAGATGCCCACACCACAATCTACCCAAGGAGTTTTTACTGCAAACATTTTATAACAGAATAAACCCACAGACTAGAGGCATCATTAATGCGGCATCGGGAGGATCTTTAATAAGAAAGACGGTCGATGAAGCAAAGGAATTAATAGAGGAGATGGCCAGCAATAACTGCTTATGAGCTAGTGAACACAGTAGGCAACCTACTAACTTTAGGGAGCAGAAGGGAGTTGTCGCTGTCGATCAAATCATGGAAATGTAAGCTAAGATCGATAACTTGATGCGACAACTCAGTAATATGAAGGCGTTATCCTCAGCTACGATAAAAGCCACACAATTGAAGTGCGAGCTATGTGGCCAGTTGGATCATGATACGGTGGACTACTTTTTGATGAGAGAAGACAACCCGGAGCAAGTTCATTATATGGGAGCCCAATTTGGAAGTAGAGAGGGTAATAATCCTTACTCCAACACATATAACCCTGGGTAGAAGAATCACCCAAACTCCTCTTGGTCTAACAACAACAATGGAGGGCAGTTCAGACCCCAAGGATAATCGAGTTTCCCACAGGACAAAACAAGCTCGATGGATGCTAAATTGGATAGAATTCTAGACAAGCTGGGTACTTTAGATGATGAACACAAAAAGTTGGAAGATAAATTTGAGCAAGTCACTAAGCGATATGCATCTTCCATTCATAATTTAGAAGCCCAAGTTAGTCAGCTGACAAATGCCTTTTCGATGCAGAAGTTTGGAAATGTTCCTAGCACCTCAGGAAGAAATTCAAAGGAACAGCTAAAGGCTATCACACTTCAGAGTGGGAAGGAAATTGAACCGGCCATAAGGACAAGGGAGGAGCTTACCCAGCCAATATAAAAGAATCAAGGAAAGGAGAAAGAAGTGGACATGAGCGAATACCCTCTATACATTGCACCTCCACTATATCAGCCCAAGGTACCCTTTCCTCAACGACTACAAAAGAAGAAGTTAGATGAACAATTTACAAAGTTCATTGAGAAGTTAAGGACGCTATAGATAAATCTCTCATTTTTTGAGGCATTGGAACATATGCCCAAATATGTGAAATTTTTAAAGGATATATTATCTAAGAAGTGTACTTAGGAAGAAAATCAGACGGTAGCCCTAACTGGGACTTGTAGTTCAATAGTCACCAATCAAATGCCTTCAAAATTGAAAGATCCAGGCAGTTTCACCATACCTTATGTGGTTGGGGAATTGGAATTCACTAAGTGTTTGTGCGATCTGGGAGCTAGCATCAATCTTATGCCTTTATCAATATTTAGGAAGTTAGGACTGGGAGAGCTACCTCGATGTTAATTCAATTGGTAGACCAGTCCATTAAAAGGCTATTGGGAATAGAGGAAGATGTACTGATGCGAGTGGATAAGTTCATTATTCCAGTAGATTTTATGGTTTTGGATTTTGAAGAAGATAAGAACTGCCCACTGATCTTGAGTCGAACTTTTATGAATACAGGAAAGGCCATAATTGATGTTCACAAAGGTAAATTGACACTTCGAATAGGAGAAGATCAGGTTGAATTCAATATGAATAAGGCCTTGACGAATCCAATAACGAGCAGTGCATGTATGAAGGTCGAAATATTGGATCACCAACTGTAAGAATAAATTAAGAGTTGCATTGCAGAAGTAAAGTCTTTGGAAGCAGAGGATGATAATGAACACCAGAATCCTAACTCTATAGAAGATGAGGAGATAGAGGGGACAGATGTTCCAGTGCATCCAGACAAATTAGTTCGGACCGAAGCACCCACTCTGCCATCCTTAGAGAAGCCTTCGATATTAGAACTTAAGTCGTTTCCTACACACCTCAGGTATACCTTTCTTGGTAAAAGTAAAGCCTTACCAATAATAATCTCCAATTAATTGAGTAAATAACAAGAAAGTAAGGTGGAGGAGGTTGTCAAGAAATGGATGAAAGCTATCGAATGGCAGATTGTGGACATTCGAGGAATAAGTCTGAATGTTGCATGCACAGAATAAATTTGGAGGACGGTTGCAAAATGGTGCAAGAATGTCAACGAAGGTTGAATCCTAAGATGAAGGAGGTAGTCAAGAAGGAAATCATTAAACTCCTTGATGCAGGGATAAGTTATGCCATCTCTGACAGTGAGTGGGTCAGCCCGGTGCAATGCGTACCTAAAAAAGGAGGAATGACAGTGATAGAAAGTGAAAGTGGAGAAATAATTTCTACAAGAATAGTCACAGGATAGAGAGTATGCATCGATTATCAGAAGCTTAACTCAGTGACTAAGAAGGATCACTTTCCTCTCCCATTCATAGACCAGATGATAGAAAGGATAGCTGGCCATTCATTCTATTATTTCTTAGATGGATATTTAGGCTATAATCAAATTTTTATCTACCCTGACGATCAGGAAAAAACCACATTCATGTGCCCTTATGGTAAGTTTGCATACAGACGGACACCCTTCGGACATTGCAATGCCCTAGCCACATTTTAGAAATGCATGATGTCAATTTTCATAGACATGATAAAAGATATAATGGAGGTATTCATGGATGACTTCTCAGTTTTTGGAGACTCTTTTGAATTGTGTTTAACTAATTTGGATAGAGTTCTTCAAAGGTGTGAGGAATCATATCTGGTGTTGAATTAAGAGAAATGCCATTTTATGGTACAAGAAGGGATAGTGCTAGGCCACAAAATCTCACATCAAGGTTTCGAAGTCGACAGAGTAAAGACAAAGGTGATAGAAAAGCTTCCACGACCAAGTAATGTAAAAGGAGTGCGAGGATTCCTAGGTCATGCTGGGTTCTACTGTCATTTCATCAAGGATTTTTCACAGATTGCAAGACCTTTAACAAACCCCCTTAATCAAGGATGTACTGTTCATGTTTGATGATAAGTGTATGTCTGCATTTAATACTCTAAAGGAGGCATTAATTTTAGCACCAATTTTGTCACCACCAGACTGAACGTTGCCATTTGAAGTAATGTTTGATGCAAGTGACCAAGCCATAGGTTGCATTTTGGGTCAACTCAAAGACAAGAAGTTGTATGCAATCTACTATACGAGTAAGACTCTTGCAGGACCCCAACTGAATTACACCATGATAGAGAAGGAATTACTTGCAGTAGTGTATGCGTGTGATAAGTTTTGACAATACCTTTTGGGATCAAAGGTGATTTTCTTCACCGACCACGCAGCATTGAAATAACTTTTCAATAAGAAGGATGCAAAACCCAGGTTAATTCGATGGGTATTATTGCTGTAAGAATTCGATTTAGAAGTGAGAGATAAAAAGGGAGCTGAAAATGTGGTTACTGACTACTTATCCAGACTTGAGGGAGGGGAATGCCAGCCAAGCAATGATATTAATGAGAATTTCCTCGACAAAACTCTAATGTTACTCGAGAGCTTGACTACACCGTGGTTTGCAGATATCGCCAATTATTTGGCCAATGGTAAACTTCTCTCAAATCTCTCTTATTAGTAACGGAAGAAGTTCTTGTATAATTGTAACTGCTATATATGGGATGAACCAAACCTATATAGAGCTTGTGCAGAATGGTTAATGCGACGTTGCATTTTGGATGACGAAATGTTAGACATCCTTAAGCAATGTCATGAGGGATAATATATTGGACATTATGGAGCCAACAAAACAGCGACTCAGATACTAGAAAGTGGATTTTACTGGCCTCAGTTGTTTAAGAATGCACAAACCTATGTGACACAATGTGATCGATGCCAGAGGATAGGTAACATATCCAAGAGGGATGAGATGCCGTTATCAACTATTTAAGAGGTAGAGGTCTTCGATGTCTGGGGCATTGACTTTATTGGTCCATTTCCATCTTTAATGGGGAACATGTATATTCTGGTGGGAGTCAATTATGTCTCGTGATGGGCCAAAGTGATAGAATCTCCGACCAATGATAGGAAAGTGGTGCAAAAGTTCATTAAACGGCTATTCAATCAGTTTGGAGTGCCACGTACAATAATAAGTGATGGGGGCACACATTTTTGCAACAAACCTTTCGATGCCTCAAACGATACGGAGTACGCCACCGAGTGGCTACACCGTACCATCCGCAAACTAGTGGCCAAGTGGAAGTTGTCAACCAAGAGCTAAAATGAATTCTGGAAAAGACAGTGAACCATTCCAAAAAGGATTGGGCAACAAAGTTGGATGATGCTTTATGGGCCTATCGGATAGCTTTTAAGACACCCATTAGAACAACTCCGTACAGACTCGTGTACAGGAAAACATGTCATCTGTCGATCGAATTGGAACATCGAACGTACTGGGCAATCAAAGCATTAAACTTTGATTGGAAGCAAGCAAGTGAAAGGAGGCTTCTACAACTGGATGAGCTCGAAGAGTCCCATTTTAATGCTTATGAGAATGCCAAACTCTACAAAGAAAAGGTTAAGAATTAGCATCATTCTCGTCTCATGCAAAAGGAATTCAAAATAGGGGACACCGTTCTGCTCTATAATTCTCGATTAAGATTATTTCCAGGGAAGTTAAATTTTAGATGGAGTGGACCATTCACAATAATTCAAGTTTTTGATCATAGAGCTCTCCAATTAGAAAATGCTAACAAAGAGACTTTTAAGGTTAATGGGCACCGATGCAAGAATTATTTTGGAGGAGCACTTCCCACAGATAAGGAAGTGATTTCCTTGTCTCCAATTACTTGAAAATGCCTCCTGAATTAAAGGTCAAGCTAAGGACCATAAACTAGCAAGTAGTTAGATTTTATTTAAAAATGTTAGTGATAGTAGTTTTAGGTGCAATAAACTGCTGGTGATCCATCGGTATTTCAAAGCTCAGGGTATTCAATTACCACCTCCCACACTATCACCACCTCCATCTCCTTAGGATCAAAATCTAACCCAAAATTTTTCTCCAGTTTTATTTTGTTTTGTGTGTTTATTTTTCTATTATTTTTATTTTTATCGTTAATTTTATCTATTCTTTGTTATTTTAATTTTTGTTTGCATATTTCATTTATGTATGTGTCATGTGTGTTCCTTCTCACATTGAGGGCAATGTGTTGTTCAAGTGTGGGGAGGGATTTTGTGTTTTTCTTTTGTATGTGAATTTTGCATACCGTACGATAGTATTAGGTTGCATAATGTGAAGTATGTGAATATGTCAATGGCTCAAATTGCATGAATTTTTTTAACTTTGAACATAGTCTATTGGGTTGTGAACAATCATTAGCCTACGAAATTAGTGAATTAGGGGGCCTTTGGATAATTATACAACCTAATTAGGACTTAGTGAAAATTTAGCACCCGACATATTATCGTATTCATTCATAATTTGAGGCCTTTTAGGTTAAATAGCTCAATTAGTTTTTTTTTCATAAAAACAAATAGCTAAAAACAACAAGGTAGGCAATAAAAAAAGTTTAATTCAATAAATCACTATTCTGCTGACCTTCGGGTTATGAATAGAGCTAGTAGCCAGTTAAAAACATGATGTAGTTGAGTAATCGAATCGACACGAATCACAATGTGTGCCTTCACGTAAAAAAACTATAATGACGTTTCAACCAAGCTGTTAGCAACTGACTTAGTCAAGTAACCAGATTGATATTCATCATAAATGTTTGCCTCCGAGTAAAAGGCTACGTCCCAAAATAATAATAAATAAATGAATAAAGAATAAATAATGAAAATTGTGTGTTTAAATAAAAACCTACCGAACTTGTGATAAGCTTGAAGTTTCATGGAATTATACCTAGGAACAGTTACCGAGTCTGAGGGATCGAATAATTATTAACGTATGTGCACAATTAAAAAGGGTAAATTGGTTAACACTTGGTCTTGAGTTAGTTGTATATTTACTTCAAAGCCCCTAGACACATGTTTTACATGTTAATGATTTGACACAACTGAGTGATTGTGTTCGAGATTAAATTTAGTTCATGAAGATTAGAGCCATTGTCACATTATTGAATGGTGTGTTTGTTTTTGTTAGGTGTTGTGTTTTGTTTGCTTGAGGACAAGCAAACGCTTAAGTGTGGGGATGTTGATAGTAGTGTTTTGTATGATGTTTTAAGGTTTAATTTGTTATGCATTGTGTGTTAAACTGAATGTTAAGTATGCATTTATGGCTTAATTAGATTAGTTTTTGTCTTTAAGTGTTTTTATGGATTAGTTTGAATCTTTGAGCCTAAATTGTATAGTTTTGAGGAACCTTGATGTGTGTGCTAGTATTGCAGGGTAAACAGGGAAGAACAGTGGAAAGTTAAAAAGTTTCAGGCCAAAACATACAGGCCACGATCGTGACACAGAGCGTCAAGTCAGGCCACGATCGTGAGACAGAGCGTCAAGTCAGGCCACGATCGTGCACTTCAGGCCATGATCGTAACAAAAAGAAAAAAGTGCCAGCCACGATCGTGCCCTGCGTCAGGCTGACACAAAAACTCAATTTTTGGGTGATTTTTTGGACCATTTTGACCCCGAGTTTGACCTACAGTTACTACCGAATAAATAGAACAATACTTAGCAGCCACGAATAGAGATTAGAGAGCCGACAAAGCTGCACAAACGTGGGATTCTGTCAAAAATCTGAGGGAAAACCTAGTTAGAGATCAATCGATTTAGGAAGGAGACGAAGGAAGAGAGGCACGAGGACACACTTGACGCGACGTACTTCCAAGAACAAGAGGTTTCCCGCAGTCGTGACTCTGAGATCGATTCTAACAGTATTTTCTAGTTTTATTTCTATTTCATTGATGTATGGGATTTGAGATTGATTAGAATTCATTGTCATTGAGTGTTGATTTTTCTATCTAAACTCACCTTCGGGGTTATTTATTCTTGAGATTAATAAATTTGATTTGATTGTGTTTTATTTCGATTTATTTTGATTCTTCAAAACTGGGCAACAAATTGAGAGGGTGAGCTCCAGTGAAAATCATCGATTTAGGTTAATGAGAGTTAGGTAAATCGATAGGTAGAGAATTGAATCAAACTGGTAGAGTTATGTAACGAGAGATCGAGCACAAACTCCCAATAGGTTAATAGACAGCATTAGAACTAATTTAGGTTTTGGACAAATTACGGATCAAGAGATCGCAATTTTCATAATTTGAATTAGGGATTATTAATTAGGGTTAAGAATTATAACTCAAGAGAGAGTAATTCACCCTAGGATCGTCTAGGCCCATTAAATCGAAAATTTCATAATTGGGTAGATTTTCTTTAATTTCGAATAGATTCTCCCTTTCTCTCAATTGGTCGCTTCTAGGTTGAAATTTGGATTATTTGTGTGAGTTTGCTTTTGTTTGTTCTTTGGGTGCTTAATTTCTCGTATTTGATTCTAAATTGATTTAAATTTCTGTATTAGTTGTTAATTTAGATTTGTGAACTTAGCTGCTGTTAGATTTTGGGACTAATTCCCTTCCTCATGGGACCGACATCTTAGGTACTACGCGAACGACCCATGCGCTTGTGGAATTTATCGAGGTTATAAATAGTAAAACTTAGCGCATGCATAACCTTGCAAACAGAAAGACAATAGATCTCCTTTACCTTCAACTAATATCAAGGAAACCAAATCTCGAGGACAATGGGAAGACATTAAGGATCTAGGAATGCATTCATAAAGAAACGTTCACATAGAAGAAGGAGAAGGAAGGAGAATCATAAAGAAGGTGGCATCTATAGCATGGTAGCTCATGTGTAATTTGTGAGATCAGTGACTGCACTACTATTGCACCAATCATTTGAACCACCGTGAGCATAAAAGGAGCATCGAGCTATAGACGTTAAAAGAAGCACTGCATGGGAGGCAACCAATGGACTATTAAATTGATGTTATTTTCTTTTATTTCTAGATAGTTGAATTCTGTAGTTAGGTTAGTTCGTTTCCAAATAAATCAGGAAGGCATAGGACTTCGCCATTAATTAGATGATCGAGGAAGTAAGGAAGGAGAGGTGAAAGGGCCATAAATAATTAAAAAGTAACTTTAGAAAGTGAAGAAGAACAAAAGGAAAAAAATGATGAAAAAAATTGGTGGAAATTTGGTGGCCATAATTGTGGCCTAGCAGCAAAGAAAAAAGGGGACATGTATTTTTTAAAGTCAAAATTTACCATTTTATCCTTCAATCACCATTATATTCATTTCTAACTTCACTTTTTCACTCATTTTTATTTTTACTTTATCTCTCTAGATTTGAAACCTCCAAACACTCTCACTTCTCTCTACCGAATTTCAATTTTCCAAATTTCTTCTACCTACTAACAAGCCAGTATATCATGCATTAAGCAATCAGCCAGCTAGGATCAATCATTGGGACGAAACCAAGTCTCGAGATAAGGGAGAAGGAACATAGTAGTGGACTTTGGAGCACCCTTCCTGATCTAAACAGAGGAGGAAGGTATTCGTTTTCAATCCCTCAATGCTAAATAAATTGTAGTCCCTAAATATTTTGATTTTGATACACTTGATAGCCTAGAACTGCACGATAGGATAGAGAACTTAGTAGAAAGAATTCAGTGGGCAAAATTCATATACTTCCAATTTCCTATTTACCAGAAGCCCACTCTAGAATTCTTTACTTCCCTTTCCTATGAACCTAGGAACCTTAAAGAAATGTGATTTAGGTTGCAGGGACGAGTTTATAAATTAAACATTGAAATTATGTGTGATATATGTGGGTTCCCCGAATCTTCCATTATCGATTAGCACTATGATTTCTATGTTTCTCGCTATTGGAATGAGCTCACTGGGTTAGAGTAATTCGATGCCAAAAATGCCCACAACAACATCATAAGGATTATGAGCACTTGTTATTGCACAAATTCATGTGTCAACTGGTTTTTGATAAATCAGAAACCAATAAGTGTTCAACAAAGGAACTTTTTATGTTATGGTGCATAGATCACAGCATTCTAGTGTGCACCTCCACATATGTGCTGAACGTTATTGTTGTGACTTTATGTAAGAGGAGCAATAATTTAAGTATGGGGTACTTAGTGTTTGCCATTGTCGAGTATTATGACGAGGACTGTAGTGATTTAAATGTCCGTCTCCCAAACTTCCTAAATCATCATCATCTATGGTAGGTTGAAATCCTCAAGTCCCATAACATGGAACTCCAGGATTTCATTCGAAAGACGCATGTTAAGATTAGTGCTAGTCAGGCGAGTTCAAGTATAGCGCCACCTCAGTAGGCAGAATAGGACTCAACTAGTAAAGAGTCTGAGGAGGAGGAAGAAACAAAAGAACCAGGTTGGAAGAAAGTCCTGGATACAATCTCCACAAACAACAAGATAATCACAGATACACTTGCGGAGAACTCCAGAAGGATGACGGAGATGGCTTGAACCTAACGACGTCAGAGCTAGGACATACGTCGTATCCAACGTTATTTCAAGGTTCAGGGCGTTCAACTGCCACGTCCAACATCATCTCCACCTCCATCACCATGAGTCTTTATCTAACCCCTTTCTTTTTCAATTTAGTCTTCATTTTTGTTGTTGTTTTACTTTAACTTATGTTTCTTCTTTCCTTATGTGTTTGTTTATCCCCTTCTCACATTGAGGACAATGTGTTGTTTAAGTATGGGGAGGGTTATATGTTTTGCTTTGAGTGTGATTTTGTATATTGCATGATAGTTGATATGTTGCATTTTGTGAATTATGTGAATGGATCAATGGCTTAGATGGATTGGAATTTATTTAGTTTGAACATAGTCTATTAGGTTGGGAAGAATCATTAGCTTGCAAAATTAGTGAATTGGGGTCTTTGGCTAAATATGAAGTTTAATTAGAATTTAATATGAGTTTGTCACCTTCTAAATTGTCACATTCATTCATAATTTGAGACCTTTTGACTTAAGTAGCTTTACTAGTATTTTTCATGGAACGAGTAGCTAAAGCAACAAGGTAGGTAGTAAATAATTAAAAAATCATGTTTGTTAAATAAATAACTATTTTGCTAGCCTTTAGGTTATGAATAAAGCTAGTGGCCTATTGAAAATGTGATATAGCTGAGTAACCAGATCGATATGCATCACAAATGTGTGCCTCTGCGTCAAAAAGCTATAATGACATTTTAACCAAGTAGTTTAATAAAAATGACTTAGTCGAGTAACCAGATCGACATTCATCACCAATGTACCTCCGAGTAAAAGACTAGGTCCTTATTTAAATAAATAAATCAAAAAAAATTTCTATTAAAAACCTAACGAACTTGTAATAGTTTAACTTTTAATAAAAACGTACTTAGGAATAATTGCAGAGTCTGAATGACCAAAGAATTATTAATGTGTGTGTGCAATTAAAAAGGGTGAATAAATTAACACTTGGATATGGATTAATTTGTATATGTAGCTCAAAGCCCATATATGCAAATTTTGCATGTTAATGATTTGATATAACTTGAATGATTATGTTTAAAATTAAATTTATTTCATGAAGTTGAAGTCATTGTCTCATTACTGCAATGTGTGTTGTGTGTTTGTTGTTTTCTTTGGTTGAGGACAAGCAAAAGTTTAAGTGTGGGGATGTTAATAAGTGTGAATTGCATCATGTTTTACAACTTAGTTTGTTATGTATTTCAGTGTTAACTTAATCATTTAGTATGTGTTTAGGTTAGAGCTGTGTTAGTTTGTTAATTAATTATGTTTAAGTGTTTTTATAGGTTAGTTAAGTCTTTGAGCTTAATTATTATGTCTTTAAGGTTCCTTGATGTGTTTGTTAATGTTTCAAGGTCAACATCGAATAATGGAGAAGTTTTAGAGACATTCGGGCTGAAACAACAGCCCACAATCGTGGCACAATAGGCCACGATCATGACAGAAGCATTGGAGACAGCCCATATGCCATGATCGTGACAGAAGCCCAAGACACTTCCCACGATTGTGGCCTTATTGCCACAATAGTGACAGAAGGCTTAGATGTAGGGTAGGGTCATGATCGTGGCTTGCATCAAGCAGACGCGTAAACAAGTAAAAACGTCAAGTTTTGAGGGATTTTTCGGACCTTTTTAACCATGGAAAAACCTAGGGCTGGCTAGAACAAAAAAGATATTTAAAGAAGAAGACAAAGGAGTAGGTGGAGCTTTTGCATCAGCCACCATTAAGAAACCCTAGAGAGAGTTCAACGAGAGATTGAGAAAGAGAAGAAGGAAGAGAGACATGGAGAAGCTTACGCGAAGTACTTCTTAGAACAGGAGGTTTCTCGCCATTGCTGCCTCCATCATCCATTCTGATCTTGTTTCCTATTAATTTCCATTTTATTATTGTATAGAATTGGGATAGTCATTGATGATAGGATTGTATGAATGTTGAGGATGTCTAAACTCACCTTCGAGTTGTTTTATCTTTGATTTAATGAAATTTGATTGTTTGTGTTTTT
>JANQAP020796569.1:0-12174 GCA_026874005.2 Erythroxylum coriaceum | reverse complement strand
CATGTACAAGATAAATAATGCCTTTAAATAATTTGTCACTAAAATACAACCAAAGCGATTGGCTGTAGGGCATAAACTAACATAAAGTTCAACCAAATACTAAAGGGTCTACCTTGAGATGTGCTCGTCAAAATATGCACCCTCATCAAGTATTATTCTCCACAAAAGTAGAAACATGTTGCAAAGTATTAAGAGATATGTACGAGTAAGAAAAGGTAATGAAATTGTGGTTAATGATCGTAACGGATTAAACCCAACATGCACCCATATCTAGCTGTTGAGATATTTATAAAAACCCAACAGCTAGATATGGGTGCATGGCCACAAGAGCCAAGTAAAATTCCCACTAAGAAAGGATAACGAGAGGGATATACACGTATCAGGATCACGTCATCTTCGTGAAGGGATCAGAGCGGGGTGAGTACAAGGATGTGGAAGTCAAAAGCAACAATTGTTGCCACTAGGCGAATGCACTAGAGAGCACCAAAGCAAAAACAGGCCATTTGCTTTCTGCAACTGCCTAACTATCATCCATTATGTTACGGTTTGGCTAGAGGAAGGAGTAGAGTTCAGGTTCAGGGTCAGGGGTTGCTTTCTAGTTCCATTGCCACGTGTTTGAGGTGGCATGGTCAGGCGGGTTAAAGCTATTGCCACTTGAACTCTGTGGATATTGGACCAAACTTTCTGGTAACATACCTAAAGCGTCTGCTTCCTCCAATATGGTCGACCTGTTCATTCTTTTCCCAGGAGGGAATTCAACTTGTCAACTTGATGAGCAATCTGGATGTGTTGCAATTGGTTACCTCTCATCGCATTACCACTGTCCTTGACTCATTGTCATTCGTAAGTAGCAAATAGGGTATCTAGCAAGGCCTCATTTGGATCAAATTCTGGTCCACTATAGCAGCAAATGGATCCACAGCACAAGTGTCTAGCTTTTGACACAACAAAGCAGCACGCCACATCCAACTTCGATGGCAGATAATTACAAGAAAACTTAATATTTAGTTTGACAATTAATAATAAAATAATCACATTTTGTCATAGTTTATTAACTAATTTACTTAAATAACCTAATTTATTATCAATGTTTTAAAAATAAACCGATCTGACCAATTTAACAGTTAAAATTTTGAAACGACTAATATTTTGTTTAATTTTTAACTTTTTAATTTGTTCTAGTTTAATAATTTTTATTATTAAAAACTGATTAATTTATTCAACCATTTTTTGTAAGCTAATCAGTTTTTAAAAACTTAAATAAACTGGTTATTTTTTTTAAATAATTTTTTAATTAAAATTTAAATTTTTAGATGACTAAGGATAGTTTTCTCTACTCATTTTTCAAATTATTTAATTTTATTCAATCTTTAACCGATTTTACGACATTCTAATACCGATTGAACCTTTTAATCTTTAAAACTTTCATCTTTTTGGTTTAACTTTAGCCCGGCTTTAAAAACATTGTTAATTATAGATATAATAATTTATTAGGTTTACACCTCAAAAAGTAACAGTAACGAGTTATATGAATAAAAAAAGCTTCTTTATGGTCATTTTAAGAATGCTCAATGATGATAACACGTTATAATAATATTAATGGCAATTAAATCAGCACATATATTTTAGTTGAAAGGCGGTGGTGCTACTATGGAAATGGTAGTGCTTTAGTGCGTTAAAATTGCCTCACAACCAGACATGTGCACTATAGGAACCAAAGTAAATCATTTCACGGGTTACCTAATGTCAGTATCAATCCCACTATAAATGCCCACTTTCATGCATCCTCATTATAACCGTGCAAAAGTATCAAGCTTTCTTTTGATCTTTTCTTTCCTCGATCACATCCACAAGGCTGACATGAAACCCAGTTCGATTCAGCTCGTTGTCTTCCTTGTTTTCTTGATTCTTGGTGCTTTTTTTGTGCATAACACTGCTGGAAACAGTGGTCCTGGTGAGAAAAAAGAGGAAATGTCTTCAGAACCTAAGGGTCAAACCGGTTCCCCCTCGGGAGCCACTGGCTCAGGCCACGGTCCAAACTGGGACTACAATTGGGGTTGGGGCTCCAGTCCAGGTGCTGGATGGGGTTACGGTTCTGGTTCTGGTCGGTCACCTAATGGATTTGGCAGAGGTTTCGGCTTTGGTTTCGGCTCTGGAAGTGGTTCAGGTTCAGGTTCCGGCTCAGGTTATGGTTTTGGCTCCGGAGGTGATGATGCCCGTGGCAGTGGATATGGGGCTGGAAGGGGCAGTGGTGGTGGCAGTGGCGGAGGACGGGGCAATCCACGTGACAACGTCAACCGCTCACCATGGGAGTTTCAACAGAGAAACCACCATGGCTGAACCTGAGAGCAAATAACTCTATGCTTGCAATGGTTTTTCACGAGTCTTTTAAGTCTATTTACTATGTTGCTTGCATGGTGTGTACGTTAGAATAAGGACAACAAATATAGTAGTGTTCGAGTTCCATACATATCTTATAATTAGTAGATTGCACCTATCTCAACTGTCAGAGATTTGGATTTTTCTCTCATATGCTCAAAGGTTTGTGCGCGTGTGTTGAAGAATGGAATTAACTGAAAATTCTGTAAATTACTGACATTACTTGCAACTTTTGATAAACTCATAAACTGTGAAATAGCCTTACAACTAGGGATAACTGCACGGAAAACAGTACTGTATGTATCCATCACAGATTAGCAGAAGATATATACACATGAATCGTAACAAACTTTTGCAACGAAAGTTCTGGCCATCCCTAAAAGTCCCACGCATCCACCTGAAGTTCGATTTCTTAATAGTGCCTGAAGATAATGTGAATCGCAACTGCAGCTGAGCTTCTTTTCAGTTTTGATTCATGTGGCCTCTTTCTTGTTGAACAAATCTAAAATATAAGTATCTCAAGCAATGACAGTGTTCAGATAGCATCTGTCTAAGTTCCAAGAGAAAGAAAACATGGAGGTTCCCATGAGTTCTGATGCCATGCCCCCCAAATCTAATAAAATTTTTTTATCATACATTGCCTTAATGGAACATCAAATAAAATTATTATAAATAAATATTGAATTTGTTAATGTAATTTTACAAAAAATGAGGAGTTTTTTGACTCATTTTGTGCTTTACACAAGCCTGTGAATCACTCTCTGAACGATATGTCATGTATCCACTCGACCAACGATGGAGTCGGAATGTTACATCTTCTATTACAATTCACCGCTTGGCAATTTGCCTTGCGATTGCGGGTGATTGCAGTATGCAATTAGTATTGCGTCTTGCAGTTTAGAACCTTGACTTCTTGCATTTCTTGATTGTAGCTGAAGAACTTTAGCGCCAACAATTTTACAGTTCTTCCGTGTTGGAGCAACTTAATAGAAGCTTTAAGTTTTGGTCATGTCAGTAGGAGCAGAAATTGGAATAGAAAGGCTACGTTATAAGATCATGAAATGAAAATTAAACAGTAATGAACAGCCAAGTGACTTTGATGGGTGGGTTCATTTTCATTTAAACAGTAACGAACACTTGGTGATCTTGCCATGTACATTGATGCTTGGGGTAGTGGAGCTCTTTGTGTAGGAAAGAGCAGCAAGTGTTGAACGTCTGTGGTGTTATATTCAATTGTAAGCCTAAACCAAATAAGAAATCCACCTCAAAAACTTTCATTTCTAACTGCTGATTCCTCTGGTTTCTGGCAAAATATGTATTACTGTAGTATCTGAAATAATAACAAAGACGAGAACATAACAGATTAGTCAGAACCATAATGAGACCCTTTTTCAATTGGCGGTCTATTCGCAATTAAAACTTTTATTAAGACTAATCCAATAGACTGCCAAAGAATAACGCAACCAAAGATTAAGAGGCTTAGTTTTGAGAACGCAACCACTCACATGTCATCCATGAATTTAACAAGACCTAGACGCCGGAGCAACCTGTGCACGTTCAAAGAATTGATAGGGAAAAAGGGGTTGTCTTCCTGCAAAACGATGAAGGTGCACCATAAGCAATAACGTACAGGGCAGGCTGCAATTGGCGTATTGGGATATTATTCCAAGATAGTCGTGGATGGATATGGCAGGTGCTGTATAGTCGTCGATGGATATGGCAGGTGCTGAAAAGATTTTAGCAGTTGAAACTGATAACTAGCAAAAATGGTCCTGCGAGTCCATGAAAGACTGAAACTTTGTGTGGTAAAAACTGAGTCCTGGCGTCGTTTAGATGCAAGGCCACTGGAGGGAGGACACTGACTTTTTGACTCTGAGCATCGCAGTTGAGGTCTTTAAACCCTCCATTGCTGCTGGTGGTTATTGGCTGTTTTATTTCGGTTTATTTCTGTCTAATGAGGTTTATCTGTGGCTTATTAGATACAACCAGTATTCACTTGTTTCCTATGTAGCATGTGTGCAAAGCAGAGTTCCTAGTCTCTAGTCAGGAAGAGATATTTTCAAGTTACTGTTAGATGTATGAATCCAATCAGCATATGTCTTCAGGAAAAGGGCATTTATAGATGTACTAATCCTATAAGCATGCTTCTTGAATTTAGAAAATCATTTGAATTCGAGTTCAAGTTTGATGAACTTTTTCCGAACCCGACTCATAATGAGAATCCAGTCAAACTTGAATCTGGCTAACCTGTTACCAGAACAATATTGATCATACTGTAGAATCATCAAAATGAGAGTTATAAAGCTTGTTCCGTGTTTTATTTCATATCTAACCCCAACAATATCTACCCCCAATAATCAGGCTCGATAACGGCATATATTATTTTGCACATATAGTACAAATCCATGTCCTGAAGCCTAGATACACAAGGCAGCCCCACCATAGTGTTAAATACACAATAGCCAAACATATCTAATACATTGCTACTGAAGTCTCTGAACAATAACTTTTAACCTGGGCTGGCCGTTTTGCCAGATATAGGAGCCATATCTAGCCATAGCATCGGATAGGGTCATTACAGCCTTTAGAAGCAGATTGTTTAAATCCAAAACGTCCTCCTTTCTCAAGGT
This sequence comes from Erythroxylum coriaceum, assembly GCA_026874005.2. Classification (NCBI taxonomy): domain Eukaryota; kingdom Viridiplantae; phylum Streptophyta; class Magnoliopsida; order Malpighiales; family Erythroxylaceae; genus Erythroxylum; species Erythroxylum coriaceum. The sequence goes on along the minus strand of JANQAP020796569.1, from coordinate 7,165 downwards.
ATTGTTGGTGGTATTCTTCTGCTCGATAAAACTTCTTGGCACGTAAAATCTCAGTAACTATTTTCCTGTCCAAGAGCTTCTGCTGTCGTTCCAAAGATTCAAGGGCTGCCTTTTCCTGCTCAGGTGTATAATAGTATATTCCAGATCTGTACTGTGTTCCCACATCATTTCCCTGTTACGAGTCAATAAAAGCGGTGATAATCATAATAAGAAGGAAGATCCTAATATAACTGCACAAACTTGTGTTACCTATAGTATGATCCTCCACCCATAAATCAATCATACAATTTGAGTAGACAAATGAACAAGGTTTCATTTCACAAAAAGTATTGGTCCACTACCATAACCAGACTTCGGAAGTCCTATCAAATTCTAAATCCGGTATGCCAAGCCTAATGCTTTCATATGTGCATGAAAAATTCAACTGTGTTGTGAATTAAAATGAAAGAATTTAAAAAAGAACTATGTAATTAATCGCCAAGATGTGTGCATGAATTCAACAAACACTTCAAAATCCTACATGCTATCGGCCTTTATATGGGACCATTTTATTCAGTAAGAATCGCAACTGGCAAAACAAATGTATTATAATGACAGCAATTGCCGGTTGCAAAAAATTGCAACATTGAACGGGTTGGTTTCAGTGATTAGTGCAGTTCATGTTATGTATTTGATCTCTCTACAACTAAAATGAATGTCGTCTTTTATTTACTTTCACAGCACTTCGTTTGAGCCTTCAGCTTCTTGGATTTTCACTCCTCAAGAAAACACATCGTAGAAGAGGATCAGCTAAAGCAAAAGGGTCATATACACACTAACTAACAGCAATCTCTATTTTGAATCCATGATATGAGGGTAATAGAACTGGAGAAACAAAGAAAACACGCCTTTATTGCTCAATATCCACCAAACTTTGTTTTGCACTGACAACACCAATTACAGAGCAGCTCAGAACAAATTTGGCAACACACTGACATAAGTGATGGAAAAGCTGAAGAACTCTATCTTTCACCCACAAATTATCTATCAACTCAAACGAGTAAAGTCTCTAACTTGCAGCCAACCCACTAGAACACATCTACCACATTTGCAAGAATTCTCTACTAAGAGCTACCAGAACACTTATAAATTAGACTCCCCACTCCCCAGTGTAGAAGAATTAAGCCAGGTCTGACTTATACATAAGCTACTATAATTCATCTGGGCTCAAGCTAAAATCTTACACTAATCATGTCGAAGCAATCATGATGACGTTTCATTGGAACAAGCAGCGTTAGAATTATATACATACAAAACAAAGAAGAAAAAAAGAAGAAGAAGAAGAAGAATATGGCACCCTGGTTCGGACAAAACAGATGATTAATCGACTATCAAAATCGATATTCATATACCAAGTATTTATCAAAAAGAAACAAAAATCGATCGCCAAAGTTTATAATCCCTCAAAATTAAGTCTCACAACAATAATCATATAAACCTCGAACAAAATTATCCAAAACCCAGAAAGAAAAAGTCCAACACACTCCAATCAGAACAAAATTCCTAGAGGCCAAGCCAGTTTCAAGAAACCCACCTGGCGATTCAAGTTAGTAGGATCATGTCCAGCCCAGAAAACATCAAGCAGAGTCTCGAAGCTGCACTCTTTAGGATCATACTGCAGTCTAACCACCTCGCTATGTTTAGTAGTCCCAGTGCAGACATCCTCGTACGTGGGGTTGTGCAAGAGACCCTGAGAATACCCAACCTCGGTCTTGGTGACACCTGGCACTCTATGAAACGTCAATTCCACGCCCCAGAAGCACCCAGCTCCGAACTGGGCAAACTGCTGGCCAGGAGCGGGTACGTCGTCGTCGGGTCCCTGAGGGATGGTCGGGTCCATGGTGGATGGGTCGGGTGACTTTGCCCCGAAACCGAGTTTGTTGAGTATGTTCATTGGAGTCTTGTAATAAGAATTGGGTCTTGAGGTTATAGCGGATTTAGAGATAGAAAATTGGAGGTTTCTAGAGAGAGAAAGGAAGGGTTTCGAGAGAGAGGAAGAGACGAGGAGGAGCGGAGAGGCTGTGGAAGAAGAAGAGATTGCCAGATTCTTCAACATTGTTTTTAGTGGCGGTGAGTGACGTGGTTTGGTAAGCGAATGGGGAGTTTATTGAGATTTGATTTTTATTTTTATTTTTATTTTTCTCCTTTTGTTGGGGTCTCATTGGTAACAGAGTTAACTAAGGTTTTAGCCTGAGTCATCCCACGTTGTGACAGTTCGAATCTCAAAAAGAATCTAAAGACCATTCACACAACTTCACTAGTCCCTGAAAACCAATAAGATGCAATGATGCAACTTAGATCATTCTTCGACTCTGTGTGTTTCCTCACGATCGTGTGGCTTGTGATTTTACTCTTGGTGGAAACCTACCTGCCACCATTTTCATGTGGAGATTATTCTTCCATCTCATGCATTTCAAGTAGGCCTTTATTACATCATTCTTCGACTCTCTGTGTTTTCCTTCCTCACAATCGTGTGGCATTGAGGTCACTTTCACTCTGCTCAAATTCCATCTTAAAGAATACGAACATTATAGTACAAATTATTCAATTTTAATTATTAATTTGAATTTAAATTTAAATTTAATTTAATTCAAGTTAAACTATTTTTAATCTCTAATAATCTCTTTTATTTATAATTAGCTAATTCGATTATTGAAGAAATATATGCATAAAGAGTAGAGGCAGTATTACATTATTTTTAAAATTGTCACTCATTTGATTTCATTCAAAAAGAAAAATATTACTAGTTCGGAACTCAAAATGCAAATATCCACAGCAAAGAAACCATGAAACCAATGAGAGCCATTGCATGTGAATCCCTTCCACCCTCCAAAAATCCTGCAGAATTCAGAACTGGATTATTGTTCTTAGAAGAAGGTTGTGTCCTACCACCTGGCTGTGACCGAGGTTGTGTGCTACCACGTGGCTGTGCCTGAGGTGCGGCTACCGGCGAAGTCGCTTGATTGCCTTGTACGTGAACTTGCAGCTTCAATCCTCCAAGACAGTGCAGTTTGTTCCCACAGACAAAGTACCTCGAACCTGGCGATGTCAAAAGAACAGTTGTGTTCCCTGTCATGGATGTCCTTAGTACGTTGCTCGTGTTGCAACTACCAAAACCATCCTTTGTTACCTCGTCCAAGCTGTGGTAGGAAGAGTACAGGAACACTACACAGTTGACAAGTAATGAACACTTATAACGCATACATGAAAAGCTGTTTTTATACTACTGAAATAAGAAATTAGTACTCACATAAAATGTCTCCGACAGCAAATGTCTTGTCCTGTGCCCACAAATCAATATTGGTGCTTATGTCCCAACCGGAGGTATCTCCGACCATGTAAGTTGCCGCATTGCATGCTAATGCGAAGGACAGACCAAGGAGAAAGGAAACCAAAACCAGATTAGGCATCTTTGTCAGAAACAATGTCAAAAATCTATGGAGATGATAAGTGCTATTTATATGTGGAGGTTGATTGATTTTAGATGACCTAACTTGAATGTTGCTTGAGTTGTTTAGCTTGTTTTTATAATTTATTATGTTGCATTTTATATTTTTTAATTTTAAGTGCATATTAAATAAATAGTATAATAAATAAAAAGTTAAATGATAAAATTGATTCAAAATATATTACAAATTTATGTATTTTCATTTTCTTTCATCCTTTAAAATCATCGAAATGAATAACAACCTTTTAAGTGTAATTTATACTTAAAATTTTTTGACAGTAAGCCTAAGAGAGTAATATCGAGACAACATTTTTGGTTATTATATTTTGTAAGTTGAATGTGGTTAATATAGAGTTGTGGAAGTTAATAAATAATCCTTTTAGTCAGATTATTTTTTATAAATATGTTAGAAACCAAGTATGATCCAATCAAGAGCGTAGTGAAAAATAAAATTTTACGATTTCCAATCAGATCCTGAAAGTTGAATAACTTGAATAATTAAATCGAATTATAAAATCAAAAATCGTACTTGATTTGATATTTCTATTGAAATCCTTTTAAAACTTTTCGATGTGTCAACCACAAGCTGTTTATGTGTTCAGTTTCTAACAATATTCACATAATAGTTTCTCAACTCTTGGAAGGGATTATACAAGAGTGCTAGCTCTCTTATACTTATTCTTATTTATAGAAAAAGTATTGGAGTTTTAAATTTTATATTAAAATTAAATACCACAATTATAATTAAAGTCAAACTCTAATTATAATTAATTTAATTTTAATAAAATCAAATATCTTATATTTGATTCCTAAAGTTTCTCAAACTTTATAATTAAGTCAACTCAATTAAAATTAATTTTTCCTTCACAAACTGCTCTTTTATGTGTGATCCATTATGTTTCTAATATATTGGTGATAATTATAAATCATAATTAGAATTCATAATTAGAATAAAATAAATTAAAACTTTTTTTAATTTATCTTTAATTCTCTGATTAAATAATTGATAATCATATATCAACGTCTATCAATATGTCCTGACTACTCAAATATGAGGAATGTCAAAGTAGTTTGACTGAACATATCCACGCATAATTAAGTTTTTTACTTAGGGTCATTTTTGATCATATTTAACAAACGAATCTAATTATTTCTTTTCGAATACATTATGAACTTTTCCACTAATAAAAAATAAAATAAATATAACCCCTGCCAGTGTCCATTATATATTTATATATAAAGATTGTAAAAAAGAACTAATTTTCACACCCACACACAAACAATCTTTTTTACAACCCACACACAAACAATCTTTTTTACAATCTTTCACGTTTGGATATATATATATTTTTTGTGTGTGGGTGTGAAAATTAGTTATTTTTTACAATCTTTCACGTTTGTGCCATGTTGGTTTGGAACGAGGATCATTTGGACAATACATATCAGTCAATGTTGGGTGAGGTTGTTGTGAAAGAAACATGGAAGTCAAACTCCTTCCAACCCCTCAGTCTTCTCTGTTTGACTTGTCTATCAGAATTTAACATATTTACAAACTCTATCAGTGGATAAACTGTAAGCAACTCCACAAAAAGCAGAACCTCTCACAAAACGATCATAAGGGTGTAGTAATAAACTCTAATAATGCTTATATGTAGAACAAGCATCATTTGGAAAGTAATTATGTAAATACAAGATAACATCACACAACTTTGTCCATTCTCGAGAGTAGTTCTTAGCTTCCACGTCTCAGGAATATCCTTGCTTTAAAAGATTGAGGTAATTGCTAGGATGTGTAAATAGTATAGAAGTTGATATTTCTTTTTTTTTAAATGAATTTTTAAAATGAAGAGAGTTATCTCGAAACTATTTTGTAAAACTTATATAAGTGTATGGATTAATATGTTAAAAACCAAGTTAAACCAATAAGATAAGATAAAACAAAATTTAAGAATTTGAAATATAATTTAAATAAAATATAAATTGAAATAAATTGTGTTTATTTATTGAAAATTTTGAAGTTTAATTAAAAAAAGATTGTTAAATAAAAATTAATTGTTTATTTGATTTATAAGAATAAATTGATTTACTTTTAACAATAAATATTATTAAAGTAAATTAAATAAAAAGGTTAAAAATTAGACCAAAAATTTGATCAATTTAAAAATTTTCGGTTAAATTAATTGGATTTTTTAATCATTTATTTAGTAAATTTTGATAATAATAAAAAATGCAACCAAACACTTACTCTGACCTCATCACGAGAGCTACTCCTTCAAATCATTCTTAAAATGGTGAATCCTGAATCCACAACAGTTACGTGCTTTTGCATGTCCCATACTGCATCCTTGAACCGGTTCACAGCACATATCTCTCTACACGTGACGTTTTATGATTCAATCCAGAGTTTCAGGTTTTCAGGCAACATTCTCAATAAGAGATTTTAAATTGTAGATCGTGAATTGTACTCATAAATGATTTATGAAAAAGTGACCTAAATTACAACAAATCTCGATAACAATTTGAGGAATAGATCACCTGTTTTCACATGATTATGTAGATGAGATGAGATGGATTAGAAATAGAAAAACTAAACAGGTGGTTTCATTTGACAATTCTAAAAGTTGTTACAATACCATGACCCTTTGATTAATAATAATAAAAGATCCACTAACGAGTTCCTAGGGTCGTTACTAACATTTTATGGGTCTTGGACGAAGTTAAAGAAAGGTCCTCCTAATAAATCGGAAATATATAAAAATGTAAATTTTTAAAGTATATTTTTATTTATTAAAATTTAATATTTATACATAAATGACTCAATTTATAAGTCCACATTTCAATAAATATTAAATGATCATAACATCAACTAATAATATCTTATAAATGTCAGTAACAATAAAATCACTAAAAGTAGTAACAATAATAACAAAATAATAACAGCAGCAATTGAACAGTAATATTAGACTGCAAAATACTAAAAGAATTGCACTAACAAGCACACAGATGATCACGACTTATAAAAAAATTTCTCTTTGCATTTTTAAATGCAAAATTATTAATAATACTATCAAGATTAATATTGTTCAAGATATCCTTCTCGATACATAAATAGCTAAATCATTCAACATTTTTTACGACATTGATGACCTCAAGTAAGTTTTCAATAATTTTAACTTTGAAAAACTTCTCTCAGCTGATGTTACAGTCGTAGGCATAATGAAAATTACAATTACAAAAATTAAATTATTTATTAATGTTTAATTATATTTTTTATACATAACAAGTAATCTAAAAACTGAAAAGGAGAAACACAAATAAACACAATATTATTTAATATTAATATTCTGATTTAAAATGCTAATATAGTATCCACGTGAATGACAAATTACAAATTGAGTGTAATATATTCAAATATTTAGTAAATTAAAAATATATTAAAATTTAAAAATTTTACTTTTAAATTATCACTTAGAACTTATAAGTAAGTCAAAATCATTTGTTATAAATTTTGAGTTAGAATATCTTAGATTATAATAATATAAGAATTATCTCTCTTTCACGCTATGCAACCATTAAATCATATTTAATAATCTCTATCAAGAATAAACCATAAACGTTGCAAATGTTACTAAAAGTTAAAGTAATAAAATAAGGCCCTAGGCAAGTGGGCCCTAATAG
>JANQAP020796470.1:0-12184 GCA_026874005.2 Erythroxylum coriaceum | reverse complement strand
GATAAAGACACTTTCAATTATTCTACCCCATTCAAAAAGACCAAATTGCCCTTTCCCATAAGTGAGGGGATGTTACAATTTTCTTAATTAAAATTTTGAAAAAAAAAATCAGTTATTAATTGAGAAAAATAAGCTTTCTTAAATATTTTTTAAAATAGCTTCCTAATTTATTAAGGAAAGATTTCTAATTAATTAAGAAATCAAATCTCTAAACAAATAATATAAAGAACTTTCTTAATTAAACTAAAAGTGTTTTATTTAATTTGAAAAGTAGTTTCCTTTTAATATTAGAAGATAGTTTTTTAATTAAAAAATAATTTTCAATTAGATTAATAGTTTTCTAATTAGAATAAAAATAGATTTCTAATTGGATTAGAATATCTTACTTATACAATTTGAAAAAAAAAAGATTTTTCAAATTATGATATGTAAAAAAATATATTTTATTTAAAAAATTAGTTAAATTTTTAATGGAGTCAAGATAATTAGAAATAGTTTGTAACTAAGTTTGAAAATTGTTTTCAAAACAAATTAAGTTTTTTTTAGGATAGAAATTTAATTTATTTAAGGAATATAATCAATTGCTTTAAGCTAATTTAATTTTTTCACAGATAGAAGTATTATTTTAAATTATGATAATCAATAACTAGAATCAAACGAAACTTGATATTTTATACGTACAATTCGATTAATAGTGCATAAGTTGCATATTTTATTTATGTGTATATATATATAATGCATGTTAAATTATATATGTGATATTTTACATGTAATTTTGTGTTTAATGAGACGAATGAAGTTAAATGCTTTATTAAAATATTAAGTACATGTTTTAAACATAATTGTTGCCTTATATTGTTATAAGAGAAAACCAGAGTTATGTTTATTATTAGGCTTGTTGAGCAAACTCAAAGTCGTTTTAATCTGAATATGTTTATTCTTATAACTATGGATCCTACTTAACTAAATTTGTGTGATTTGGATTAGCAAACTCATGATTATATGAATTAAGAGGTAAGGTTAAGAATAACCTATAAGATATGTTTGGCAAAAGTTGTCACTCAACAGATCTAAGAGTCATATGAGATGTGATTGATAAAGTTATTAATTACCTAATTTAGTTGGTTTGTTGAGCAAACTTAAAATTAACTAAATTTGAATGGGATTTTAGTATACTAGAAAGATTAAAATAATCTTTTCGAATAGTAATGAAGGATATTATTTTGAATAAAAAAGTAGGAGTAACCAAATATACAATTAAAGTCCTATTCTTATTTGGTACTTATGACATAACCTTTATATTTTGTTTTGAGTATAAATTACCTTTGTTTAGTATAGTTGATACTAAGTTATTAGTGAACCGAATTTCTTAGACATATGTTATGTTTGAGAGCAGTTCTCAAAGTTAGATTGACAGCTCGTGTCGAGTGCACTGTAAAATTTACCTAACTCTGCATACTAAAAACTTGTAGAAGTGGTGAGTCAGGATTGTGTCCACAGGAAATATTCGGTTAATTCTTGTAATAAAAATAATTGATGCAAAGGAAATAAAAATAATTGAGAAAATAAAGTAAAATTAAACTAGCAAAAACAAATTATAGAAAAAAAATCGAAAATGATAAAAATGTCGAATGTGTGTAAGGTCCAGTTCTATGATCAATCACGATTAAACATATCCCATCATTATAATGTTTTCATGCCTCTCTTCAAACTATTGATTGTGGACTAACAATACGTTCTGCTAACCCCGATTTTCCCTTAGGTTGTGTTTAACTAAGAGATGTTCTTTAATTAAATATAGCCACCAAATCACCTAGGATACGATCTTTAGCTTCAATTTGGCAGCCACATTACGAAGTGAAAAATGGATCAATATAGGTAGTAATCTCACAAGTTCGAGTTATCTAACCTAAGTTACATTGTTCCTAACGATTCAAGATCATTAGTGGCCACTATTCAAAATCAAATATAACGATTATGGATTATATTCAACATTCTAGCAATAAGTTTGTAATAAAATAATCCAAATAAAATATTAAGATTATTTTTACAAAACTCAATTCAATCAACACAAACAACTTTAACAATATGAAAAGAGTTTCAACATTAATAAAATGAGATAAGCTTAATTGTGACTCAGGCGTCAATTTCACCTTCGAACTAGTGTTGGGATGTTAGCCTTCCATCGTTTCCATCAATCTCCAAGAATTAGCTCTTGTAGCCTCCATTCTTGTTGAAAAACAACGATAAAACAATGAAGATTTGCATATCTGTATTGCTGTCCAAGTTCTCTTGGTTGCTTACTTTCAACCCTCACACACATTCCATATCCAAAAAGAATGGTTATCTCAATTCTGCCTCTTTTTTATCCCAGTCGTCACCTCCTTTTAGCAATCATCCACCCTCCTTTCTTTATGATAAAATCTAGCTTAAAACCAGTAGGATAGGTGGTTTAACTGAAGAGAACAAGGTGATCAAACTGCTCCACTCTCTCTAGGTTATTCAGATTGTTCCAGTCATCCACCTCTTTTTATTCTCCACTTCTTTTAGTAGTCGAGACACACCTCTTTGCTTCAGCCAACCATACCCATCTTTTTTTATAATAAAAGAAAGGTTTTAAAAGGAGTGGGAGAAGTGGCCTCAACACCGAAGGACCAATAATGTCGCTCTCCCCAATGCTTCTTTACTTGTTCTCCTTTTTGCTCCTGCCGCACAACATAACTTATTCATCATATCTTCCAAAAGCTAGGTTAAATGGAATGGATAGCTACCTTTTTAATGCAATGGATAGGTTAAAAACTATGTAACATTTTAATTGTTACAAACCTCTCTTGGTAATGTGAGGTGTATCAAATTTGTCATCCATGTTATAGCCATCACACCTTTTTCTTTATACTCAAAACTAGGTTTTAAAGTGACAACTGGCTCATTCTTACAATTCATGTCATAAAATTGGTAGCGTGAGGTGTCCTCCTATCTTGTAATTCATGTAACATTTTAATTATTACACATACATGAAATTCATTTAATTGTTGATGTCTCATATGCAATTCATGTTACAACCGTGACACAATGCTCATGGCTGTAATATTTTAATTGCTTAGCTATGAGCCACAATACTTTACTCTCCATTTTTGTGCTCTATCTTGTCTTCTCTTCTTGTAATCTTCTTTTTCTTCTTGCTCTATGAAGATAATAGAGTATGAATATCGAGAAGATGGCTCAATGAGTATTCTTTTGGCTCACTTTAGTATTATGCTTTCGAATTGTACCTTAAATCAAATAAGAGCTAAAGTGAGTGTCCCAAACATTTTAAGGCATTAATCACTAAATGTAGTAGAATAAATGTATCAACATTTAAGCACATATCATAGATAGAAAAGTTGCATGTCTATTATACAATTTTACTATTAATCTCGGTTGAGGATTTGATGACAAAGTTTTAGAGATATGTCAACATCATATTGATGACAATGTAATGACTTTTTGACTTGACTATATCTCATAAAAATTTAAGGCCCTATTTGGTTTAGGGGTTGGTAATGGAACGGGATGGAACATAACACACTTCTATCGTTTGGTTGAGAGTTTCATAATGGAGTGGAACGGAATAGGATGGAAGCGGAGGGTTACATGTTACATTTCATTCCATCCTAAATAGTGAAAATAAGAAACCTTTGACTTGGGGGGATTAGGATAGAACATAAACTAATAAATACATACTACCTAATATACCCTCAATAATTTTTCTTAATACTAATTATTTCTTCTACCACTTTTTCGTCTTCTCATGTTGTTTATTGGCGACCTGTTTATTGCTACTCATGTCTTGGAGTTCAACTTTCGTGGGAAACTAAAGCCAAAATGTTGGTAACAACAACTGCTTTTCACTCACCCACCTTGAAATTTCATCTTTCTCGATCTTCCAAGTATGATAAAGAGAGAGCTAGTTTAAATATCCATTTCCCAGCTTCAAAATCGACTTTTTCTGGTGGTTTTGGTTCAAAGAAAGCTGCTTTCTTGTTGCACACAATGACTGAGTTGGTCAATGTGTCTACTTTTAGCGATAGAGACAACGAGGAAAATATGGGGTTTTTCCAACTCTAATCAACTGTTAATGGAATAACTCAATTCCGTTCACAATTGATGGCTTTGGGACTTGAAGCCACGCTCAATTGTTTGATATTGTTCTTCTCTTTACATTGAGTTGCTATTTTTGTTTAGAATTTGATTTCTAATAACGATGAATTTCATTGGCTGAGATAGAAATGAAAGTTTATAGAGACTTTCCTTATATAGGAGTTTCTTATTTTGGAGGATTTAATTTTGAACTTTGTTATATAATTTAAGTCTATATATCACTTTGTTCTTAGGAATTGTGTGTTCAAGGGGTATGGCATCTGTATCTCTCAACTAAATATAGTATCATGCTTAATGTGTAGAAAATTAGGAACCTGTCTTTCTTTAGATGGAAACTTATATCCTATATAACTTTAGACTCATCCCTATCCAACCCATAAATTTTGTTTGGTCCTTTAGACGTTACATTTATACAACTACATTATTTGATTTAGGGAAATCACTCCATTGAGTTAATTATTAAGGCTAGTGTTTCTTAAACCTACAACCAGATTTAAGTGACAATGTTATCCTAACTTATTTGGTATGTTTTATCTGTTGATGTGTTTTTTTCCCTCTTTTCTTCATTGAATACGTTAAATCTTTAGATCACAATCTTTTTTTCCTTTTTGGAATACTATTTCTTGTAAAGAAAGTGGCTTGTAGCTGCCATTTTTGGTGCTATTGTTATCTAGAGGCATGATGCTGAAGCCTTGGGGGCTGCTATAGGATCTATTTTAAATACTATCCTCTTAATAATACTCACGAATTTTGATCCAGGACAGAAATTTTTCCAACATCCAGATCTAACCCTAGGATGCCATCTTCACATGCACAATCCATCTTCTATATAGTCATATTTGTCATTTTGTCAAGTAATTCTTTTACTCTATCTTTTCGTGGTATCGCTACGAGACATATGCAGATTTATATCCTCATGAAGTGCAATTTTTTTCCATATAAAACTCTTCAATTAAAAGGTTTACACTAAATTGAATATTTTTATCACGCTCTACATTCATGTGCCACAATTTTTCCTAAATGCACAAAATGCAAAGGATTACTGATCGGGGGGTTTTATGTTATGAAAAAGTTTTAATATTTATAACTCTGATATTTTCGCAAGTGCATCAGTCGTTCGCGTAGTACTTAAGGTATTGTTCCCACGAGAAGGGGTTAATCTAGTCTTAAAATCTAAGGTCGGAGACTATTAAAAAAATATTAACAGATAATGAAACAATCACGAGAACTAACTAAATCAAATAACCAAATCAACTAACAAAACACTAACTGACAGTTAACGCTTAAATAGAAACAATCATAATGACGATTAACAATTTTAAATAACAATTAATGGAAATTGATCGATTTGTTGAACAATGATCGCAATCCCTCAAATTCAACATAATGAGTTTACAGAAAGAGAGAAAGGGAAAATTATCTATCCTTAATGTTAACCTAATCGATTACAATTTATCGCATTAACGGTTCTAGATGATCCTATGGTCAATTACTCTCTCTCAAGTTATAATTGAACCCTAAAGCATAAACCCTAATTAGATTATGGGAAGTTGTAATCTCTCAATTAACAACCTATCCAAAACCTAATTTGTTCTTAAGTTGTCTAATAACCAATTAGAAACCTAAATGTGATCTCTGTACACAAGACTTACCAACTTGATTTAATTCTGAATCTATTAATTTAACTAACTCTCATTAACCCAAATTAATCATTTTCTCTCGATTCACCCTCTTATTTTATTATCGAGATATGAAGTACAAAATCAAATCACAATTAATTCAATAAACACATAAAACAATCATATTTTATTAAAGCAAAAATAATAATCCAAAGGTGAGTATAGAACATCAATCACAATGTAATTCTATCATTAAACTATATATCCCAATTCTATAATAAAATAAAACTGAAATACATAGGAAATAGAATGCGACTGGATGATGGGAGGCCGCGACTACGGAAAGCTTTTTATTCTCGGAAGCACGTCGTGTTTGCGTCGTCTTCCTCTTCTCTCTTCCTTCGTCTCTTTCTCGATCTCTCAAGGTTCTCTTTTAGGGTTTCATTTTTGGTGGCTGATCAAAGCTCTTCAAAGTATGGCTCTTCTGTTCTTTAATGTTCTATTTATATCTTGAAAGCCCTAGGGTTGATTCGGGGTCAAAACGGTTTAAAAAGTCCCGCGAAACTTAACTTTTTCAGCTGTTTTATTGTGGCCAGTGCCTAACCCCCTCTATCACGATCGTGGCCCAAAGTGCAAGATCGTGGCCTGGGTCCTGTTGGCTCGCCTTTTTCTGTCACAATCGTGGCCTATTGTACCACGATCGTGGGCCATAGTTTTGGCCCGAAACTCTTCGAAACTTTTCCGTTGTTCGCCGTTTCCCTTGAAACACTAACAAACACATCAAGATATCACAAAAACATAACATTTAAGCTCAAAGACTCATACTAACCCATAAAACACTTAAGCACATAAAGTAACACAATTAAAACCTAAACACACACTAAACACTCAAATTAACATGTAATACATAACAAATTAAACCCTAAAACATATTGTAAATCACAACTATCAATTACTTGGGACAAACTACAACTATTTCAACAAAAATTGTTTCAATGTTTTATGTAGAAAGGAATTTGGATTAATCTATAGCTTGTGAACCGAAAATTCAAATTTTATGTTACATAGAATGTAACTTTCTATTGCGTCAAATTAATGTCAGATTCGATGTTTCATTTTAAAATGGATTGACAACTGCATGTGGAATGTCAATACTTGGAATTTATTTTTAGTGAATTTGGATAGGTACGGGAAGATGAAACCAATCTTTAAACTCTGAACTATATGTGCTTCTAGGTACAAGTTCTTGTATACAGATCAGGGCTAATAACCACATTCATCTTCTTGTTACCAGATGATTACTCGCAAAGATTCATATCATTAAGCGTGTTTATATCTGTTGATCTTTTAGGTGCTAGTGTTGATTAGTGCCTTGAAGCATACTAAAGTTATACTGACTTTCCTTTTACAATTTTGTTTGGCTGCATTTTATGCTTTATCAGTCGTGCAATGTCTAGGAGTGAATGAGTTAACGTTGGTACTCAGTGTTGTGACAGTTGCTTTTGGCTCATATCTTGTAAGTACTACAAAGGAATCCATGCTCACGCAAGTGCTTTCAGTTATGCCAAGATGCAATTAGGAATGATGAAACCGAAGCACTTGCCATTGTCAACAATACACAACAGATTTGTTGAACATTACAGGGAATCCTTGGAGACTTGAGTTGGATTCGTTTTTACTAGTTCAGCTAAGTTGGATTAAGGTTTTGCCAATATCATATTGATTACATAAATTTTGTTTATTGGGAGTATCAACTGAAGAGTCTGAATTAATGGAGAAATTCTACCTAGGTTATTAGGTAGAGAAAGATAAATGATGTGTACTTTATTTGGCTGGCAAAACGTTGGGAACATCATTGGAAACTTACTTTTGTCCTTTTAAATTATTATGACGCAATATCTTACTTTTTTAATCCACTATTTCAACTCATATGGGCATTATTAGATCCTAATATTGTGAATGGCAATGTAGATCTGATTAATGATTAATTTAAACAATTTTAGCTTTATATTATTATTATGAATTTCTGCATTCTCGATATCATTTTATGAGATAGAATGATTAGAGAAGGTTTAGCAACAAAATTTGGATATAATTAATAATATTTTTATATTATTTTTCTTACCCTAATAATAATAATTTTATATTATTAATAAAAATTGTAAATAATTAATAATAAAATAAAATTTTTATTCATGAAAAATAGAAAATATATTAAAAAATTATTCTTTATTTTTGTATATATTTCTATATAAATAAAAATATAAATAATAATTTTTAAATATAAATCACATATAATAGAATAAAATTTATTAAATAATTAATAATAATAATTTTATATAAAATTTTATATGATTAATAATAAAATATTAAAATTTTTGTTATTTTAAAATAGAAAATAAATAAAAAAAATATTTGTCATGGTTGCGACTTGAACAAGTGGCAACTATGATTTTTTAATTGCACATGATTTCTTTTTTAAAATCATAGCGTTAAATCTCTTACAATAACCATTTTAATATTAGGGGTATAATAGTCATTTATTATACATTATATTCCATTCCATCCATCTTCCAAACAACATTTCACTACATTACATTATGAACATTTTCATCCCTCCCAAATAACTTTTCACTATATTACATTCAATTCCATTATAAATCGTTCTGTTCCGTTCAATTGCATTCTATTCCATTTCATTAATTAACATCTAACTAAACAGGCCCTAAAAGCATCATGTAAGATGTATGTCAACATCATTTATGATAGCAAGATATAAGAGATTGAAAATGAAATTATTAAGAGATTATAATTATGAGATTCATATTGCATTTATGTATTATCCCTAAATTGTTCATGGTCATTTTTCTATTAATACTGAACATTTATGAACATAAAAAGACTAGTATATTTTATTTTTTTCCTTATGAAGAAAATAGTTGATGTTAAAGATTAAAGTATGAAGATACTCAAATAAACGTGTGGCTGCTTATTAGAGAACAAGTTCTCTAAACTGATCCTATATGAGAAATCCATTTGTATCATTACTTATATGTCTATGGAAATTTCCATTGTAATGATTGTATAAGTGATCCTTTAACTTGAGATATTTGAAGTTATCTTATATTATTGCTATATTTTGATACTACTTATCACTTATTATAGTCAAGGATAGCTCAGTCAATAGTCATTAGATATAATATGAACTATATGGAGGTATTTGAGAGATCAATATAGGATTCATCACTCTAAAGCAATTAGGGAGAATGTTCTGATATTCTCGATTAGTATTGATTTGAGAAATCATTGGCTAAGATATAATGACACTTTGAAAATAGTTTTGAAATGTCATTAATTGAGTCAATTACTTATGGTGAAGAAATACCATAATTGGACTCAAATATAGTAGATTTTAATTTCATGCTCTATATCTTATCAAAATATTATATAATGAAATGATTGAATTATACGGAAAAATTATGCACGAAAAGATTAGTTAAAATTACTTTGACCTTCCTAAATAATTGGGTGGTCATTATATGTTGTTAAACATCAATTTTGATATATGGATATAAATTGTTTAATTAGAAAATTAAAGATAAATTTAAAAAAATTTAATTTATCTAACCCTAAATATGATTGGGTTATAATTTATATCAATTGCTAGTATATTTAAAAACCTAATGGGTCACGTACAAAAATGGGTTGAAGAAAGAAAATTACTTCAATCAAATTAGATTTGATTGTAAATTTTGAGAACTTATATGATTAAATATGAGATATTTATTAAATAAGGATCAATATGAGATATTGGATCTTATTTGAGCATAATTGGTATTTAATTAGAATTATTTACAATTCTAACTAAAGTTTAATTGAAATTAGAATTTAATTTCAATTAGATTACTAAAATGTCCTAAATTATTATAAATAGACCTAAGTTCTAATGAAGTTAACACTTATTGCTTAACCCTCTCTGTAAGAGTTACAAAGTTCTTTCAACCTATTATATGGATATTGTTAAAAGTCAGATACTTGTGCAACTGTGGTGGTTGAGATAGATCAGTTTAGGAAACGGTTTGTAGGATACGACAAAAAGGGATCAAGCTTCGTGAAGTATAAATTAAAATTCATGCCTTATTATTATTTATGTGTGATTTTAATTTTCAAGAAATCAAATATATGAAAAAAATTCGTAATGATTTTGCTGTGATTAAAATCGAATCTTATCACAATTTTTGAACAAGACACTACTTCATCTTTATCTTTGTGACTTTTCTGTTATTCACTTTCATGAGTGTTGTCTAAAGGTGACCTCTCTTCATTGTAAGAAGATCCATCTTTGTTAGCACTAGCATTTGTTGTGGGTTTCGTAGATTTCCTGGGAATGTGTTTGACATTCAAATGATCTGTGGCTAACTCTGGATGAAGACTTTTAATGAGATACTAGCAGTAGTTGGCCTAGAACCTACCAATGATTGAGCGCACAACGTTCTCGTAATTTCAATTTTCAAAAGTTTAGTTCTTAAAATGGGATCAGATATTTTGTTTTGATTACAATATTCCTATCATATTTTATTAAATCTCATCCATATATTTACGTGAATCTCATATAAATGTGTGGATGAAATTTAATAGAACAAAATCATAACAGAGTAATTAGAACATAGAATTTAATAGGCTTAAGATAAGCACGACACTCGTTAACCTTAAAATGTTTGGTAGTTGAATATGACTGGTGCAGATGCACCAATTTGTCCAGACGATCAGATTGAGTGTCAAGAAGTCTACATTTTGTTGCAGCTTTGCAGGACTTTGAGCTCGTTTCTTCTTCTCTTCTGTCTCCTTCCCCAGCCTATTGTTGTCTTTACGAAGATCACCATTTCACAAATTGAGCTTGTCATTGCCTATTGTGAGAACACTCAACTCAAAGCCTACAAGTAGCTAATGGTTACAGAGATCTACACAACTAGCAACAACACGTGAGACAAGTTCAACGTGCTCTGAATGCGTCCTGACATCGTTTCAAATGTTGCCTTTCGTAATGTTTGCAGCACAACACTATTGGGGCCCAAAAACAGAACCTTCAACTGTACAAGACAAACAGAGAGGCCTTTATTCGGCTGGGGGAAGGATTTTTTATAACTTGCAACTTTTGCAAGGGCCTGAACTTCTAGTATATGGGCTAAGAGCTTCCTAATACAGATACACTGTGGGACAAAATTATGAAGTCATAGATCCTTATAGTTAACTCTAGAACTACATGCGACTATCAAGGTTTTAATTTAAAGATGAGCGCTACAAGATGAATTGTTAGAACTAGATTCAGATTGACTAAACAAAAAGAGAATGCCTAATAAACGTACCAATAGGCATAGACCTAAGTGAGAAAGCTAAGAAATGGAACTAAGGTTTGTTTGATCTTACGGAAATAGAAGAAATGAACCTCAAAAAATAACGCAATGTTTGGTTGCTGTCCCCATGGGTGGGGACAGATGATAGGGACACAAAAATCCTGTCCCCCAACCTGTTTGGTTGCTGTCTCCACCCAATTTTGTCCCGACTCCGGAGACAGAGACATGAAAATCTTGTCTTCCTCGTGACTTTGGCACAAAATGAGGGGACAGAGACATAAACCAACGACGTCTGTGAAATATCCAAAATGCCCTCGGCTTAAAACCTAAAACAAATCATCTCTGTCTTCAAACTCCCGCAGCTCTCCTTCTCTACTCTTGTTCATGGTGTCAGTGAAAGGTATGAATTGTTTCCCTTCATTTTTTCTTCTTCTTCACCTCTCGTTTCGGTGTGCTTGGCTTTGCTTCTGGGTTAAAAGTTGAGAAAGTAGAGAGGGATGAAACATGTAGTAAAGTATGTGTTGTGTTGATGGGTTGTGGATCTGGGCGTTATTAGTGGCAAATTGCGATTAATGTGAGATAGTATACATAGCATCTGGCACATTAGAGTGGGGCACTGCAAGAGACGAGAGGGATTGGTTTGCAGAAGATGTATTGCATCTGCTTATACAATTTGGGGTTTTTTTATGTTAGGTTAATGTTTTCTGAAACTTGTGACTACACTTCTTGTAACATCCTGTTACCTACCTATATGGCTAGAACAGTTACTTATGAGACACTTATATGACTTAAGATAAATACACATTAGACATAAGTTATTTGTGACTTACATTTTGTTTTTGCACATTCATTTGATTTTACATGCATTCATTGGCATTTCCGGGTAAATGGAATTATGTATGGCTAATTGTGATTATGACAAATAGTGAGTCAGTGGAGATAAATAGTACACATGAGGGACATGGAATGGACCCACGTTGTTGACCCCGAAAATTTTTTTTTCGTTAAATTAAGCATAATAGTTCATGGAATAAATGCATAAGAATGAATTGAGGGCATTTTTGGCATGTA
>JANQAP020796419.1:0-12190 GCA_026874005.2 Erythroxylum coriaceum | reverse complement strand
TCAATACAATTTTAAGCACTTATAACCTATTCCAAATGACTATTTTACCCTTCCCATTGGTGAGGGGATGTTACAACCACGTTAATTTTTTCCAATATTGCTTAACATGAAAGTTATCATGTTTTTCAATAATATTCGATGTAGGAAATCCACCAATTTCTTTAATAATATCATACTCCAAATTACAAGGGTGGCCCTACAATGGAAAGTAAAAATTATCTAAATTTGGCATCTCAAAATTTCAATAGAGTAAAATTCGAATGTTAAATCCATATGCATAACATAATTAAAAATAATAAAATTTTCCCATTAAATTTTTGCACTCAAAGCCTTGATCTTTTCTTTTAAACCCAAAATTTCTCATATATCAAAACTAAAATATCTTGGTACAATAACAATTCTAGAGCAAAGAGTTTGGAACCTATTACCTTTTTTATCCAAATAAATCGTAATAGGCACTCCAAAATTTGTGTCCCAATCATGTGAACCCTTCTCGACACTTAGAGCTTTACCTTTTGGTTGTGAGTGTTTAGCAACTTACTTAATTTTTGTTCCCATGAATGAGTATATAACTTGCAAAATCAATCAAAAACACAACAAAAATTCAAAAGAATACCCAAAGATGTCAGAGAGAAAAATTAAAGAAACCTTGTAAAAACCACTATAAAGATGTGATTTTTGTGTTAAATTTACTATAAAAGGAATGTTTATCTAGGTGAAAGATGAACGAAAGTAGTGAAAAACCTAAGAAAGAATGAAGAGAAATTTGAGAGAGTTTAGGTTTGGAAGGTGGCTGCTAGGTTCAAAGAGAGAAGTGAGATGTAGAAAAGGAGAAAAGATGTATTTAAATATCTAGGGTTCAAAAAGAAGGGGTAAAATAGGGTTTATGGGGTGGGAGACACAAGTATGTCTTTAAGGCAAGATCGTGAAAAACATCTCCTAACATGCCATGCACGATCGTGTGTTAAGGCATGATCACGATATGGCTAAAATTGGCACACTTTGTCCCATTTTGTTCGTTTTTCATTATATAACCTTGGGATTTGTTCCCTAACTTGTAATAACTTTAAAAACATCAAAAATTAACAATCCAAACCACTCCAACACATGAAAATAAAAACGTAAATACTAGAATTCAAGGAAAACCTAACTAACAAAAATACTAATTTATGGTCATTAGCTTGACCTTTCATCATTTAAATCTTTTCTAATGCAATGAAATGAAAGAATTAACTTCCCTTTCTTATGAAACAACTCCTATGAGATAAGGTTTACACCTTTTTTTATTCACCTTGAAGATTTCCTTATTTTTCTTTTCTAATTCTAAAGCACCATGCACAAATAAATGGGTCCCCTTGAAAAGCCCACTCCACCTTGACTTAAGCATTGCGAGAAATAACTTCAATCTTCAATTATAAAGTAACACCCCATCTCCCACTTTGAAATCTTTCCTCTTGATATGAGAATCATACCATTTCTTCATGTTTTCCTTATACAGATTGGCGTTCTCATACAGATTCAATCAAGGCTCATCCAGTTTGTTCAATTGTAGAAGCCCTTTTTCACCTGCTTGCTTCAAATCAAAATTTAAGGCTTTT
Source organism: Erythroxylum coriaceum (assembly GCA_026874005.2). NCBI lineage: Eukaryota > Viridiplantae > Streptophyta > Magnoliopsida > Malpighiales > Erythroxylaceae > Erythroxylum > Erythroxylum coriaceum. The sequence goes on along the minus strand of JANQAP020796419.1, from coordinate 10,592 downwards.
GTTACCCAATATGCTCTATATTACAGTTATATGGGCAGGTGGCAAGCCTTAATATAAATAAGTCTAAATGGGGTCATGTCAATTGGAGGTTTAAAGGTGGGTTGATAGACCCATAGGGCATCATCCAACTTTAGGGTCCAATCCTTTCTTGAACTACTCACCATCTTCTCCAATATTTGTTTAAGCTCATGATTCACAACCTCAACTTTTCCACTTATCTACTCTATAGGTGGCACAGAGTGTCGACACGAAGTTAGACTCTATATCTTTTCGGAAGAGCATTGAAAGATTTATTACAAAAATGTGTTCCTCCATCATTAATTATGGCCTGTGGCACTTCAAATCTATTAAATAATCTTTTGATAAACTTTTGCACTACTTTTCCATAATTTGTTAGAGTTGACATGGCCATGGCCTCAGCCTATTGTGAAATATAATCCATTCCAAATAAGTTATAGATGTTCCCCACAGAGGATGAGAGGGGTTCCATAAAGTCCTGTCTCCACACATCGAACATTTCTACTTCTAGATATTAGATAATGGCGTTTCATCTCGTTTTGAGATGTTCCCCATTCATTGGAATCTATCACATTGTGCTCAAACATCTTTGAAAAAATTCGGCCAATAAAAACCACATTCTAATGTTCTTGCCATCATTTTGTAATTCCCAACATAGATAGATTCATATTACTATGTCTGTATGTCCAACATTTCTTCCTCCAGAACGCACTGCCTAATTAGTCCATTAGCACATGTCCTATAGAGGATTAGGTCATCCCATAAATAATGGGTACAATCATACAAGAATCTCTTCCTTCATTATTAAGACAAATCTAATAGGAAGATACCATCTGAAACCTAGTTTGTTATGTCTTTCATTAATGTCTTTGCATTACTTTAATTCCCCTCCTTCAAGATGTGATAAGTGGTCAGCTACTACATTCTCCGCTCCTTCTTGTCTCTTATCTCAATATCAAATTTTTGCAAGAGCAACAGCCATCAAATAAGCCTTGATTTTACATCTTTCTTGGTGAGAAGATATTTAAGCACGATGTGATCGGTAAAAATGATCACCTTAGATCCCAAGAGATAAGACTAAAACTTATCACATGTAAATACCACTGCTAACAACTCCTTTACAATAGTGGTGTAATTTATTGGGGTCTCATTAATGTCTTATTTATGTAATATACTGCATGCAACTTTTGTCCTTTTGTTGGCCCAACACACAGCTCTAGTTTGATCACTAGCATTGCACATGACTTCGAATTCTAATGATCAATCCAATGGCGTTAAGGTTGGTGCTAAAATTATTGCCTCCTATAATGGATTAAAGTAAACAACCATCATTAAATAGGAAAGGCACTTCTTTAAATAATAGGTTTGTAAGAGGCCTAGCAATTAATAAGAAGTCCTTAATGAAGCGATTTTAGAATCCTGAATGTCCTAAAAATTCTCCCATGCACTTGAAATTAACTATTAGTGAAAGCTTCTCAATGACCTCTATCTTGGCTCTATCCATTTTAATAATTTTGCACGATATCCTATGTCCTAATACTACTCCTTCATGTCACATAACGTGACACTTCTCCTAGTTTAGAAATAAGTTTGATTCTTCACATCTTTGAAGTACTCTTGTCTAAACTTGTCAAACACTGCTCCAAAGAGTCTCCAAAGACTGAAAAATCATCCATAAATATCTCCATTATATCCTTTATCACATCTGTGAAGATAGACATCATATAGCTTTGAAATGTTGCTGGAGTGTTGCATAACCCAAAAGGAAATTTTCTATATGCAAAGATTATATAAGGACACATGAAAGTGATCTTTTCTAATCCTTCACATAGATAAAAATCTAACTATAGCCCAACTATCTATCTAGGAAACAATAGAATGCATGGCCAAGCACCCTTTCTATCATTTGATCCACGAATGGAAAAGGAAAGTGATCCTTTTTAGGAACCTTGTTGAGCTTCCAATAGTTAACCCACACTGTCCACCCTGTGGCTGTTCACAAGGATATCATCTCCCCACTTTCACTATCTATTATCATCATTCCTCCTTTCCTAGGTATGTATTATACCAACTGACCTACTATTTAAAATTAGGTATATGAAACTCACATATAATAGCTTCAATATTTCTTTCTTGACCACTTCTTTCAAGTGAGGGTTTAATCTTCACTAACGTTCCCTCACTACACTACTTCTTTCTTTGAGAATAATCCTATGTATAACCATCTTTGGACTTACACCTTGTATATCGAATATCTACGATCCTATAGCCTTCATCTGCTTTCTAATAATCTTCACCACCTTACTCTCTTATTCCCAATCTATTTGGTTAGAAATAATGATGGGTAGAGTTTGGCCCTCACTTGGAAAGGTATACTTAGGTGTGTGGGTAAAAGCTTCAAATCCTAAGTTAGTGGTAAGTGTGTGGGTAAAGGCTTCAAATCTTGAGTTGGTGGCTTTTTAATGAATGGTGGTATTATTTCTTTGATCCTCGCTAATATGTATTAATGTTATAGAACACCCGACTCCTCTATCTCTCCTTCGTTTTTAGTATTAGCTTCCTCAGAACTTATTCTTCAATGCAACTCTACTTTTACTCTTTGATTGATTTAGCCATTATATCTATCTTCATGCAAGAGCTTCTTTTTTTCTAATTCTTTAAGACTTTGTTCATGCTGAACTCTACGTGAACATCACCAATCTAAAGAATCAGTGCTCCTTTATGAAAATTAATCAATGTTCTCCCAATGTTCATGAATGGCCATCCAAGAATGAGTGCACAATTTTTATCCTCTTCAAAGTCTAGTACCACGAAGTCTATATGAATAATTAATTTATCTAAATTAATAATAACAACTTCTACCACCCCAAATGGTCTCTTGATCGATAGATCTACCAACTGAATGAGCATCAAATTTGATTTCATATCTCCTAGCCCCAGTTCCCTAATAATTAACAAAGGTATAAGGTTGATACTTGCACTTAAGTTGCATAGGCATTTCACAAACTCTAAGTCACAAACTACATAGGATATCGTAAAGCTCCTTAGGTCCTTTAGTTTGGGAGGCATACAGCTGGTGATAATGGAACTACAACCTTCTATCAGTGCTACCATTTGGTTATCTTCCCAATTTTGCATGCTTGATAATATGTCTTAAGGAACTTAGCATACATGGGCATATGTTCCAATGCTTTCATAAAAGACAAGTTAATTTTCAAATTCTTCAGCTTCTCCAAGACATTTACAAATTATTTCTCCAATTTATTCTTCTGTAATTTCTTTGGGAATGGAATTTTAGGTGGGTATGGTAGAGGAGCAATATAGGGAGGGTCTTCATTCTTTCATTTATCATTGTTCTGTACAAATTATGCCTCCAATTTATTCTTTTGTAATTTCTATGGGAATGGAATTTTACGTGGGTATGGCAGAGGAGCAATATAAGGAGGGTCCTCATTCTTTCATTCATCCTTTTTCCACTTTTTTTGGTCTTCTAAAAGGTGAGTTTAGCTTCTTTTCCTGGTAGTTCTTTTAGCTCTTTCCCACTCCTAACGTGATCAACTTAAGCTACTCTCTTAGTTTTACTTTGGTATTGCTTAGGAGACTATCCACACTTCTTGTAGATAAAGCATTTGCAAGCTAGCCCACTTAAACCTCTACGATGTGAATAGAAAAGGCATCATTTTTTACTACTTATGTAAATTTCTCTCTCGTTCTCCAATGGGCCTCTTCTAAACTTTTGAAGTTAGAATTCATCTTATCCATGAGCTTTTCCAATTTTGAATCATTTACATTAGAATTGTCTACCTGAATCTCAAATGAGTCATTGCGTTATTAAACTAAGAAAATTTTGGGTGGTCCTTCCACCCAGGGGTTGTATGTGTTGGAATAAGGATTATTCCTTCCTTGACTATATTGTGCACCTATATAGTTAAGTTGCTTCACATTATCATTTTAAATTGAAAAGCAATTAGCTGTAACAAAATTGTCTTGCCTGCATAACTCGCATGCGTGTTGAATTACTTTAAGTAGAGTAAAAAAGGAGGCTTTTAGGTTATTTAGTTACTTGTTAAGTTGGAAACGTTAACCTGTAGTGTTGTCACTGAATATACATCAATCATTCCCTTCTGATATTGGAAGGTTGACTACTATCTACTTCTGTCCAAAATTTAAACATAACTATTATTTTCCATCTCTTCTGGCAAATCTTCTGCTTCATCAATTATTTTTTACATCAAGGATCCTCCAATAGCTGCATACATAGTGCTCCATGTGGGTGGATTAACTTTATTATAAAAAGTTTACAATAGGAACTCCTTCGGCAGATTGTGAAGAAGAAATCTCCTTTGCAACTCCTTATACCTCTTTTATACTTTGTATAAAGAATCCCGCTTGTTTTGCTGGAAATTTGTTCTCCTTCATAAGTCATGTCATCTTCATCAGAGGGAAGTACTTATCTAGAAAGGTATGCGCCATTTACTCCCATTTCTTGATGTTGGCTAGGTTGAGAGAATTTAACCAATCTTTGGCTCTATCCCTACGTGTAAAGGTTAAAAGACTCATTCTTACAATAACCAATTGTATCAAAAAAATGTCACATATTTCTATGAAGTTCATCAAATAGGCATTGGGATCCTTATTATCCATTCCATAGAATTGCACATTAGTTTGTAGCATGTTCAACAGTGTTGATTTGATCTTGAATGTATTTGTCTGCACTGATGGTCTAGTGACACCTTGTTGTATTACGTTAAACCTTGGCCTCATGAACTCCATAAGGGTTCATTGTTACTCTATATGATTAAATTCTTCTACCATAGTTCTTTCAAAAACTTATTGGCATTTTGCTCTTTGGATTTCTCGCTCTAACCTTGTGATGTTGAAAGTTGGAGTTTCTTTAACCTTTTTTAAACTTAGAGCAATTCTTATGTTCATACAATAACAAAGACACAATAAGGGTGTTGATTCCTTAAATAAAATGAATTCAAGTCATCCTAATGCTAAAATTCCTAGCAACGGTGCCAAAAACTTGTTGATTAAGTTTTATATATAATAAAACTTTCAATACTACAAGTACGAACTGTATCTTATAGTATCAAGGGTATCATTCCCACGAGGATTATAAACACCTAAAAAATTTTAATCTAACTTTTTCTAAAGTATTAAGAATTTAATTTGAATGAAAATAAATGACAGAAATTAAAACAAATAATAAAATGAAACAAATTAGTAATTAAACAAGTGAGTTGCCAATGAAAATTGGACTTTGATCAAAGTTGAATACTTAGGAACTATTTTATCCTTATTTGTATCCCTTAATCTTGTTGATATAATTATGTTTGATCCTAGATTTCCTAAGGTTTTAGTTACTCTCTCTTAAGATATAATCAATTAATATCCTAATTCAATTCAATGTTTATAGATTTGTAATCTCTCGATTCATAAACTATTCCTAACTTATTCAATTAGATCTGAAGTAATCTATAAGATAATTAATTTCATAACCTAGATCTCTCTTTAATTGATCATAGTTTGATAATTATAGTTCTATTAATTGTCAACTCTTGTAGTACACCTTATTGCTAATTACTTTGACTCACTCTCTCGATTTGTTATTATGTATATGTTCAATAGTTATCACAAACCTCCAATGATATATTGAATTAAAAAATAATTAAAGGTTCACAAAATAATTCAAGAATAATTCCTAATTTAGATTTAAAAATCCATAGACATGTTATACATCATATAAATCCAATTACACATCAAGTACTATGAAGAAAGTAAAAGAAAAAGAATAAAAACTACTTGACTTTTTGATCTAGAATGCTAGAATTTCTTGAATCTCCTCTTTGATCTCTCCATTTTGATCTACTTTGATGTATGGTTGTCATTTCTTTTTAGTGTTTTTCATATTCTTATATAGTGCTTTAGGGTTATGTCTTCCCCATTTTATTTGGTTCCAAAAATAGCCCCAAACCTTAAAAGTATGAAAAGAGTCGCGCCTGGAAAAATTCTTAGCACGATCGTGTCTCATGCCATTCATCACGATCATGATAGAAAGCCATGCGACACCTGTAATGATTGTGCCTCTAAGCACAATCGTGGCATTCATCATACATCCTACATCTTCTTCATTCTTCAATTTTCTGATCTCCAACATTCATAAACACTTAGCCTATCACAATTGTGTCTCTATGCAAAATTGTTACATCCTTCATGCATCCTACATCTTCTTCATTCTTCAATTTCTTGATTTCCAACACTTAAAAACATATCAGAAACCTCTTAAAACATAAAATTAAAATTAAATTCATTCTTTAAACCATAAAGACACTTAAAAGCATAATCAAACAATAACAATAACATAATTATAAGCCTATACACATAATAATCATCTAAGAAACACTTGAAAACACACTTAAACACCTAGAAAAACATAGTATAATCTATACCTATCATGAAGATATGAGGAGCTAACAACCAATACCATTCATAAAGCTCAACTAAAGAAAAACTAGAAGGGAACCAACCTGTAGTAGGACATTGTCTAAACTAATGTTAAACTAAAGATCAAGCTTTGGTATAGAAAGAAAACAAATTAGATAACTCCCTGCAGATAATAGTAATAGGAAACAAAGAGGTCATTAATAAACAAGTATGAGAAAAATTATGAAGGGATCATAAAACTGTGATGTAGAACCAATATGTCATAATTGAAGATACTCAAATAGTTTGGAACTCTAAAGATGAATCAAAATTTGTAAATTTAGTTGAGGAATTCAAATGTACAACATGAAGAAAATTCGAAAGAAAAAAAATAAGGTATAAAGTATCCTAAAGATATGAAATCAATATCTTTTCTCACATATAATGTGAAGGATACCAACTCTTTTAAAAAAACAATAACTAATTTTTTATCTTTTGAAGGAGAAGAAGAGAATGTTGGTACGTTTACTAGAAAAAAACTCAAGGAAAGCAATCTTAATAGAGGTAGATGGGTTTTTGACAAATCAGGACCAAACTTTCAAGTCATCAGCACCACAATAACAATAATGGAATAATAGTTAATGTCCTGAATCCAACCTTTCTAATAATTATCAATGTCAAGTACACAGATCAATTTTTTCATCTTTTGGTAGAAGTAATCTATAACACTAAGCCTCTTTTTATAGCTATCATTTATGCATCCAATTTTGCATTCTAAAGTTTTATTTTATGGGAAAACTTGATAAACATTTAGAAAAATATCACAACTTATTGGCTAATATTGTGGGATTTCATCAATACCTTCTTCTCATATAAAGTTGAATGGCAAAGTCTGGGGCTTAACTTGTACAATGATTGTTTAAGATATTATTCAAGAAAAATAAGAGTTTTAAATTTTATACAAGTGGGAAATTAATGGAAAAATAATCAACATGGAAAATGATTTACTAGGAAAAAATTAGGTAGAGATATAGTAAACGCCCTTTGGTTAAAGTTATTTCCAAGTAGTTATGGATTCTTCAACAATCCTTTAACCTTAGACCATTCCTTTATTCACACTAATTTAGGTAATGCTCAACTAGGGAGAAGAAACCCTTTTAAGTTTGTTAACTTTCTAGTCACATATACAACCAGGAATGGTAGATTGACCTCTCTTTGGTATGAAAATTGGTAGGGCCTAGGATAACTCTTATAACATTTTAATAATTTAAGTAGTCCACAAACCTCATCTCTTAACATAAGACTCAGCTCCATGATTAATGATGTATCCTAGCATTTCCCTTACAGCATGAGAAACTTACAACCTACTCACCCCAACCCAAACTCTTTTGATACCTTTTACTGGAAAGAACAAACTATTCATAAACATACCAACAAAAGCATCAAAGACCTGTTAAGAAGAAAAAGCTCCAAGTTTGTTTGGCACAAAATCATATGGAACAAGGCTTTAACTCCAAGAATATCCTTTATAATATTTTTAACAATCCAAAATAGATTTAATACATTTAACAGAGTGACATATCTACAAATGGACAAAACTTGGCCAATATGTCGGGTACATATGGAAACGAGAGATCATATCTTTTTTTACATGTCCTTATAATAACACCATTTAGGATCATGTCAGAAGGAAGTGTCTATGGCTTCATCCAGGGAACTCTTTCATCGAGATTACATAAAAATTGATTATCAAGTTTAAACAAACTAATCCATATCTTGTCCTTGGGAATTTATGTATACATATTATGGAAAGAATAGAACTCCAGAAGTTTTGCAAAAAAGGTTCCTCCATGGATTCTATAATTACTGAGATCTTCAAAGAATGTAAGGAGCTGATTATTCTTTAAAATCTCCACCAGACTTATCGCATACACATCTTACTTTCATTCAACATCTAGCCCAGTGATCTAATATAACTTGGTCAATTTTCTTAGTGTAATCTTCTCTTTTATTTAGTTCTTCCCCCCTTCATATGTAAGCAAAGATGATTACGGGTACCACCTTTGTTATTTTGACATGATTGTACTACCTTCTTAATTCTTTTAATTTTAATTAATATTTATTTTTTGAAAAATTTTTCTAGTCACAGTTAAAGGTTTTGAAAAAGTAAGGACCAGAGGGCTCGAAGCTAATATGGAAGAATTTAGGCTTATAAATGTCTAAAGAGATTGGCAGCAACTAAAGAAGAGTTAAATAATTTAAATAAAGTAGGAGTAGACAATCTTATTGATAAAGTGATCTTCTATAAGCAAGCTTTATAAACATTAAAAGGATAAAGCTATTCTAATCCACTAACAAAAATATGAAACAATAAGAGAAGATGTTATAGTATTATTCATAAACTTTTAGAGTTGCAATCCTTTATGACTAAACAGAGAGCTAAGTTACATTGTTTAGAAGATCAGGATAAAAACTCAAAGTAATTTAACAATGCAATCCTAATCACAAAGAATATCAACAAAATCATCTGTGTAACTTAAATAATAGGCAAATCGTTTTTTATCCTAGAAAGTTCTAAAAAGGCTAATGTCTTTCAATTTCAAAGCATTTTAGGTTAAAAAATAAAAAGGACCTACTCTCCCCTACTCAAAATCTCAAATCCTTTATCCTCGAGGTCATTAAAAAGGAGTAAACAATAATGTTGACATAACAATTTATAAGAGAGGAAATTGAATAATCTCTCATTAGTCTCAAACCTAAGAAAAACTTAGGTTCAAAAGGGCTTAATGTTCTTTAAAACTATTTAATAATTCAACACCATTTTTGGTATAACCATTAATTAAGTAAAAAGATGCATAAATATTTTAGGTAAGGACATTAACAATGTCTCAGCTCTTCCAAAAATATTAGGACTGATAGAGATTGTAAGAATTTATTTAATTCCATTTAGAGATAAATAGGAAGTTAGAATAATAGGTTCCTATCTTATGTTGGTGGATAAATTAATCATTTTAGTATTAAATAATCTACATTTATTTTGATTCTTTCACTTGTATCTTCCCTAAAGTATAATCAAAGACAATGAGATAATAATTAAAAACGTTTTATGGACTAGAGATCTTAACAAATCAAAACATGCAAAAGTGAAAAGGAAAGACATTTGCATTCAAAAAGAAGAAGAAGGGCTAAGGATCAAATCCATAAAGAAAATGAACAACAGGCTATTTTCAAAGAGAATTTGGAAGCTATATGCTAACAACGAGTCACTTTGAGTATGATGGATGCACTCCTATTATCTCAATATGTAAAGATTTAAAGGCTCAAACCTAGAACCAATATGTACTGGACACTCTAATAAATGCTAAAGTTGAGAAGCACAATAAACTATCATATGGAGAACAAATAATAGGAAATGGCCATAATACCTACTTCTAGTATAAAATTGGCACACAATTGAACCTTTATTCAATCTTCCACTCTTTTAAATATTCAAATGCAATATAACAATATTTGCCAAAGTAAGTGAGGTGATTAGGGATAGCATATGGAGCTATCAACGATAGGGGTACTTAATAATTAAGGTTAATGTGCCACCTTACTTTCCATCAATAACATAAAGGACAAGGTTATATGGACATAACATAATTCATATACTTTTATAAACAAAACATGAATTAAATTTTATACACCTTTATCCCCCAAGGTTACTTAGGAAAAGCTACTTTAGGGTGGAATCCATATTCCCAAAGCATCTTTCATCTTATGGCTATCAGTTAACCAAAGACTACAAACTAATTATAGGCTTAGAGGAATCTCTACTAATGAATTATACATCATATGCTTGTAAAAACAAGAGTCTATTCAACATCTATTCTTTAAGTGTCCTTATTACTCAATTATATAGAGGTAGGTCTTAAGTTGGTGTCATCAATACTATACACTTGTTTCTATTTACTTGTTTTACACTCAAAAACTACAAGTACACGGCTCATAACTTGTAGTAAAAAGAGCTAATATCGATCCCACAGGGATTGATGCCTAGACACTGCTTAATTTAGACACAACTTTGTTTAAGAAACGAAATTGTTAAATGCAAATAATCTAGAAAATTAAATTAAAATTAAAAGACTAATGTAAACAATGGACAA
>JANQAP020796401.1:0-12191 GCA_026874005.2 Erythroxylum coriaceum | reverse complement strand
TCTTTCTCCTTTTTCTTTCTTTCCTTCTTCTTCCCTTTCTTTCTCCTTCTCTCCTTCTAGTCTCTTCCATGACTCTCACTTTCTTTTGTTTCTTAACTCTCACGAATCCTTCTTCTCTTCTTTATCTTATCAATTTAAGACAAATTTTTAACTTTCCAATTTTACCCTTCCTTATTAAAACCAATTCCTACTAACTCCTCAACTTAATTCTAATTTCTTTCTAACCATTTAAAATTCATAATATACCATATTAAACTCCAAATATTTTTTAATTCATAAATTCTAATTTATTTTCATGCTTGATAGTTTAATAAAATAAATCCTAAGAAAAATCAGGACCTAACAGTGGTGGAAATTCTAGTTATAGAGTTGAAGTTATTAGGTCTAAAGCTACTGTGAGTTTCCAAAATTGATATGTTATTCCTTTCTCTATTTATTTCTTAGTTTCACATCCAAAAGAGGAAGAATGCCTTAGAGAGAGATGTCATTACTTTTTCCCTATGTTATATAAGGCACACTATCATTTCTATTTAATAGGAAGTGATGTCATTCCTTGTATGAACCACATAAGTTTATGACCCTAAAATGCATTTATTGTGAGGATTTCATTAACTCTGCTTAGATGGGGACAAATGGAGAAGTGATGGACAATAGTTTTCATAAGCTATAAATACTAATTTGATATGTTTTGAACCTAAATAAATAAAATGATAATTACCTAAATCATAAGTGCCCTATATAACCCTTAGTATAAAATTTAGGCACATTATTTAAAGACCAACTAACACCATTTGAGTTAAAATAATAAATAATATTCCAAAAATAAGTGTTGAAAAATAAAATATAAATAACATATTACTTGAATAATAAATGTGATTTACAAAATTATATCAAAATTATTGGCCTCTAGATTAAAATTTATTATAAAAAATTATAAATCCAAGTCAAGCTGTATTCATTTAAGGAAAGAGTATTGGTAACAATATACTCTCAACTTAAAATTTATTTAAGAACTACAACAAGAGATAGGAAATAAGAAATTGTTCTCTAGAGTTTAACTTTAACAAAGCATATTATTCCTTGAATTGGAGGTTTTTATTCAATAATATAAAAGTATGGGGATTCATAAGCAAATTCATGAATTCAGGAAATAAATGTGTCTCTTCTCCCATATACTCAATCCTAATCAATAGAAAGCCAAATCTATTCTTCAAAGGAGTTAAAGGAATTAAAGAAGGAGATCCTTTGTATTTTCATCTCTTCATATATGTATGAAGGACCTTACTAGTATAAATTTCATTAAGAGTGTAACAAACTTGATATTTTAAATCTTTTTTTAGCAAATGAGTTATTCCTCCTATATGGTGTAACTATTAAATAAATTAAGGTGTTTACAAACCCACAATCTTAGTTTAAAGAAATCTCAAACTTAAAATTCAACCTAACTAAAAGCAAGTTTTATATTTTAAATAGTTGTCCTGATATTATGAGCTTTAGAGGATAATGGTAAGCATAAAACATGCAAAACCTTTATTCAAATACTAGGTGATGTTAATAACTATATTTCTCTCAATACATAACTTCAAGAATCATTTATGTTCAGGTCATACCTCAATTAAAATATATAAATTCCTTAGATCTAATAGTTAAATTAATCCTTTTAGGTTCTTTAATTTTTTTTACTTGATGTACAGAGATTCCATGAGGCTGTAGATAAAAGGATGAACCTTCCTATTCATGAGAAAGAATCTTATAAATTATATAATAAAATGATATGGGTAGGGGAGGAGCTCAAGCTGCTCAAGGTTAAATCTTGACAAACCAACAGTAACCTTGAGAAAACTAAAAAAATTAAATGTGACTCAAAATGATCTCCAAGCATATCTTAGGAACCATTTTATATTGCAAAATGAAAAATAAGCTTTGGGGAAGTACATTTAAGCTCTAAATGCATATAATTGCTTACTCAGATAGAAGGTCAAAATTCTCTGGCTGGAAAAATATGACAACATTGCTTATTTTTATAAGTCCCTCCTTTTAAAAAGAAACACTAACAGAATCACATCACTTACCTCTGATTAATCTTTACTAACCAAGTTCTGATTATTAATCATGAAGTATGCTGTTATATAAGATTGTTTAGTTCTCCAGTTACCATTTCCTTAAATTCTTCGGATGCCTTCATCCTTAAGTTGGTCATAGGTGATTATATTAAACTAATCACTAAACCCTTTACAAAGTCAGATGTTAACAAAGTTTTGTACCCTAAAAAAACCCCAGGTTTTAATGGGTTCAATGCCTTATTCTATCAAAAATCTTAGGAATCAATCAAAATTATTTTATGCAATGTCATTATAGAATTCTTTTCTAACTTGAAATTGTTCAAGGTCTAGAATAAGACACATCTTAGTTTGACCCTAAAATTCCATAACTCTAGGTCTTTAAAAGATTTTATACTCATTACTTGCTACAATAATTTTTGCAAAACATTTAAAATCCTTATCATTAGACTCAAACATATTTTACCCTCAATTATGGTCTCTACTAAGCTTCTCTGATCAATGGTAAATTAATAGGGGATAACATCTTTCTTCCAAGAATTTCTCAAGAATTATCTCTCAAAAGCTCTAGAAAAAGCTATACCTTAAAGGTTGAAATTAATAAAGCTTTCGACATGATTGACTAGAACTTTATACTTAATTTCTCTTGATGATTTTAGGTTCCCTCATCTTTTCATAGCTTGGATTAATGAATGTATCACCACAAATTCCTTTAATATACTAATCAACAGTGAAGCTTCTCCATTGTTAAAAGGGTAAAAAGGAATAAGGCAAGATGATCCTTTTTCAAGTTACCTTTCCACCATATCTATCGAGTTTATGACTAGGTTACTTGATACAATATTAAAAGAAACATATTCTTCATCTTCCATAGTAAATGCTAGCAACCCCACATCTATAACCACTCTTTCATTGATGACCTTTTACTTTTACATGGGGTTGATATTAATTCACTCAAATTCTTAGTGGGCATTGCTCTAAGAAGAGCTAGATGTGAGCACCAATGGATATACAGATTGTTCAGGACTAATAAGCAAGCTAGAGCCTTCCACTATATGATAGAAGCCTATTACACCACAAATAGATTATTACTTCAATAAATCTTATTGTAGAGGAACAATTCGATACACTTATCTTTTTAGTTGAGATTGGAAATCCCAAGTATTTAAAAAGAAGTTTCATGAGTTAAAGCCTCAAGGAGGAGATTTCTAACAAGATATTGATATAATTCAAAGGTGATAAGTAGAGACAACTTTTCCTTTGGTTAAACGATAGTTTGAAGATGCATTTGAAGGTATGTAGAGATTTCATTAGCAATATAATAGAGTTTTGATCAGCTCCATAAAGAAGTAGCAGATCATCTACAAAGATAAGGTGAGAAATATACATTTTTTCATATTTGTAATGGAATTTAAAGTCAAGATCTCTAGCAATGTTAAGGCCAATGATTCTAGAGAGAATCTCCATAGAGATTGCAAGAAGGTAAGGGGAAAAGGGGTCCCTTTTGCCTCAATCCTTGGCCTAATTTGAAGAGCTTTAAAGGCTCATTATATCAGCATAAAATATAAGATAATGGTGATGTAGGAGTGAATCTAGGCAAAGAATTTAGGAGGATAAACAATAATTTGGAGAGTATTCAAATCAAGTCCTAATTAATTGAGTCAAATGCCTTAGTGAAGTTAGTTTGTATAACATAACTGTTAGTGGTTTTATAAGAACCATAATTTTTAAATAATTCCTATACTAGGTATTGTTATAACTAATATTTCTTCCACCCATAAAAACTACTTAGCCATAATTTATAAGATTAAGAAATGTGTTCTTCATCTGTTTAGAATGAATTTTGGAGATCAACTTGTAAATGACATTGCAGCAAACTATAGGTCTATAATCATTAAGACTAGTTGAGTTAGGGAACTTAGGAACGAAACAAATGTAAGATTTTTTTATTTCCTGTAGCAACTTTCTATTGGAGACAGTCTTTGTTATCATAGGCTTAATTAGATCACAAGTGGTTTGACAAAATCGTGAATTGAAGTCATCAACACAAAGGGACTTATCTGTGGGGAATGAGAACATAACGACCTTGATTTTAGAGGAAATTTATGTATATAACTAATAAAATATGTAGAAATATATTATAAAATAAAAAATACAAATGGATAAATAAGGATATGGAATGAAATAAGTGGAAAAAGGTTCATTAAGGGCATAGTTAGGATTTTGTACTTTAGGATATGGTTGGAAATTTTAAAATTAAGGTCAACTAAGGTTTGAAAAGAAAAAAACAAGAACGGTTGTAGTAGCAAAGAGGTTGAGCCTCTTAGATGAAATAGAGGGAGAGATCTTCTAAGAGAAAAAAGAAGGAAGACGTTTGAAGAAAGAGGAAGATTTGATTTCCAACAAAAAGGTGAGTGGGATTGCATCCCTTCTTAAACTCCTCTTGAAATGAAATTTTGAATGATGATTTTTAGTAAAATTTTTCTAGGATATTGATCTTTCATGGATTTTTATACGTGTTCCAAATGGCCAAAAAATGGTTTGAGAAAATGTGATGTAATTTGTGAGATATAGTTTAATAAATGTAATTATTTTGTTTTGGACATAAATAACTGAGTTGTTTTGCTCTAACTATTTTGGGGTCAAAAGTTGAGGATTTTATGAAGAGTAAAACATAAAAGTTATAGATATTCATGTCCAATTTATTCCTAGAAAAGGGCAAGTTCCTACATATTACAAGTTAGGATATATGGTCAAATTCCCGAAACTAGTTTGTCTAATAGTGCTAAAGTTAAATTAAGTATTGTATTAAGGATTTAAGGGGCACAAAGAAATAATTTATAACTTGGTTAAAAAATGAAAGTTATATTTTTAGATGTTTTTAATCTTTTCAAATTAATTTGGATAAATTTTTAATAGTTTGGGAGATATAGCTAATTTACCATAGGATGCTCAAGGTGTTATGACATCAAATGTGTTCTATGCTAATTTTAGGGACTGTAGGAATAGAATTTAGGTAGGCGTTCAACATGGAAATTGCACAAACACACACACACACACACACACACACACATATATATATATGTATGTTTGTAAATTTTATGGTTTAGATCAAAACAGAATTCAAGTTATGCTCGTTGGTAATTTATTGCTTTATGTGTAAATTTTGTGATTTGGTGAGCCATTGTAAACATCACATGAAAAATTTATGTTAAAATTTTATGACATGTGCTTTAAACTTATACTAAAGTGCCAATTGGTTCATTTTTTTTGAAAAGTTGTATTGAAGTGAGAAAATAAATGCCCTCCATGAATTTATGCAAATGAATGGATTGACTAAATATAAATGCATGAAAGACCTAAGTGATGTGGCTTAGTTAAAAGAATTAATAAGGTAACTTAGGAAAAATTTCCTTAAACAAAGGCTAAAGTAAGGTGACTTAGGCAAAACTTCCTTAAACAAAGGCCTAACTAAGATGGCTTAGGAAAAGGACATAAGTGATGTGACTTAGGCAAATTTATTTAAAAAAAGACATAGGTAAGGTGGCTTCGACAAAAGACCTAAATAAGGTGACTTAAGCAAATTTCCTTAAAAAAAACCTAGGTGAGATGGTTTAGTCAAAAGAACTAAATGCAGTCATTTAGGCAATGAAATATGGATCCCTAGTTTAAAGAGAAAATGAAAATGAACTTAAACATGAGAAATAGTATGTGTGTTCCAAGTATGGGTGTTTTGTTTGAGTTATTGATGTGAAATGCAAATGATGAGCTTGTTCCTTGATAAGTCAAGTGTATGTTTGCTTACTCTTTAATGTGAAATTGCAACTATTGAACTCATGCCTTGATGTGTGTGGTACTTATGTTGGAGTGATATAAATAGCTCATTAGGCATGGTTATGTGGGAACTAATTAGACACCTAACAACTTAAATAAAGCTTTGTCTAAGGTACTAAAGATTAAGTTGAATTAAAGTAAATAATTGAAATTAAAACAACTAATAAACCAAATAAATAAATAATTGAATTGCCAATAAAATAAGTTTAATCGAAGTTTGAGACTTAGGAATTAATCTATCCTTGTTTTATTTTTCCTTTATCTTGTTGATTCAATTTGTACTCGATCCTAGATATCCTGAAGTTTTGATTACCCTCTCTCTCGATCTAATCAAGTAACCCTAATTGAATTTGATACTCATAGAATTGTAATCTCGTAATTCCAAAAACTATCCCTAACTATTCAATTAGATTTGAAGCAATATTAAGGATAATTAATTTCACAATTAAGATCGCTCTTTAATTGTTAATTAATCCAACAATTTCAGGTCTATTAATATATCAGCTCTCATTGCACACCTTAAAATATGCAACTTGATTCATTCTCTTAATTTATTACTAAGTATAAGTATAACAATTATCATAAACATTCATAGATGTATTGAATTCAATAAGAATAAAGTTCAACAAAATCATTCAATAATAATACCTAATATGGATTTAGAAACCTATAATAATGTTAAAAATCTTAGAAAGCTAGATACACATTCAAGATAATGAAAGAAATAAGGGAAAAGAATAAAAACTAATTGAAGTTTTGATCTGGAATGATGGAAATTCTCTGAAGCTCTCTTTGATGTCTCCTCTTGATTTACTTTGATGTCTCCTTTTGATGCTACTCTTTTTTTCTGTTTTTGTTTGTTCTTTTATGGTACTTGAGGCTTCTATGGTTTTTACACTTAATTCGGTTCCAAAAATAGCCTCAAAATCTCAAAAATTTTAAAAAAACTCGTGACTTGGAAACACCCTTGTCACCATCATGACAAAGGCCTATGCAATATTCATCATCTTCATCTGTCACAATCTTGAAAATCTCCTCTTTTCTTAACTTTTTTTTTCCATTTCTTGAGTGTAATTTATGTAAAACAATCTACTCATTTTACGCTCAAAAACCACAAGTATACGGATCGTGATTCGTAGTAAGAAAGTAGATATTGTTCCCACAGGGATTGATGCCCAGACACCACCTAATTCAGATCAAACTTTGTTTAAAAACTGAAACTATTTAATGGAAATAATATGTAAAATTAAATTAAATTTGAAAGACTAACAATAAATAATAAACAAGATCAAAATGCAGAAAATTGGAATTTAAGAACGTAACGACTAGAGATCACATTCCCTCTATTTTGTCTCCCTCCTATTTTATTAATTGAATTGTGTCTTACCTAAGATATTCGAATGTGTTAACTATCCTCTCTTAAGGTGTAATTAATTATCCCTAATCAAATTAAATGAAGTTAATTGAATGATCTCTCAACCTACCTAATAACTCCACCAATTTAACTAGTTATTAAGCTATCCTATGGGTGATCAATTGAATTAGCTGAGATCTCTCTTCTAACTAATCAATCAATATGATGATTGCATGTCTATAAGTTGCCAACTCTCGTTGTACAATCTTACACAAATAATCTTACTCACTCTCTCGATTTATTGCAAGATACAAATATAATCAACAATCACCAAGGACAACTTTCATTCAATCCAATAAAATAGGAGTTTAACAATAATAGTTCAAAAGCAATCCCTAAAAATAAATCAGCTAATCATGGTCTCCATAACATCACCAACACTCAAATAGTGCATTCTACTAAGATTAGGAGAGATAAAATTGACAAAAATTGAATAAGAAAACTCCTTCTCTTCTTTGTTAAAATCTGGAATTTTTGATATTGATGTGTTATTTTCCCAATTGTTGTTGACAATCCTTGAAACTTTACCTTCCTCAAGACTCAAAACTTGTATTCTTCACTCAAAGAGGCTCTTTTCTACAGAGGGGTTTCATCCCCTTTCATCCATGGAGGTTTAATATGTTATATAGTCTTAAAAATCGAAAATTTAATTGAACCTCGCAGAATGTCTTGGGTTAAACTTCCCACGATCGTTGGAATTGGCATGATTCCCACGATCGTGGGAATTTGCAACAGAAAGTTTCCTCTTCTCTTCTCCTCTTTGATCTCTAACTCAATCTCCAAGTTGCTCAATCTTCCATCCTACATAAAATAATCAATTCTTATCATAAATTAACATCAAACATAAAAGAACAACAATGAAAATTAAACTAAATAAAAACATACAAAATGAATCCTAAATTACAACAATAATAAACTGTTATGCAAGAAACACATGCCAATTACTTAGAAAAACATAGACTAATGCACAACTATTAACATCCCTGATAGTAGTGTTTTGTATGATATTTTAGGGTTTAATTTGTCATGCATTTTGTGTTAAATTGAGTTTTAAGTATACATTTAGGGTTTCATTAAGTTAGTTTTTGTGTTTAAGTGTTTTTATGGGTTAGTTTGATTCTTTAAGCTTAATTTGTATATTTTTTAGGTATTTTGATGTGTGTTCTAGTGTTGCAGGGTAAACAGGGAAGAATGTGAAGATTTAAAAAGTTTTGGTCTAAAAGATATAGGTTATAATCATGCACATTGGCCACGACCGTAATAGAAGAGGAAGAGCCAGCAGTAGCTAGGCCACGATCGTGCACTCTAAGCCATGATCATGACAAAAAAGTTTGCGTCGGGCTAACACGAAAACCTAAATTTTGGGTGATTTTTCTAAGCATTTCGACCCTGAATTTGGCTTAGGGTTATTACAGAATAAATAGAACAATACCTAATAGCCACCAGCAGTTTTTAGAGAGTTGAGAGAGCTATGCAAAAAAAGGGAGATTCTGTAAAAATATGAGAGAGTCCTAGAGAGAGATCAAGCGATTGAGGAAGGAGACGAAGGAAGAGAGGCACGGAGATACGTTTAACGCGACGTACTTCCTGGAATAGACAGTTTCCCACAGTCGTTACCTTTCAGATCCATTCTGACAGTATTTTCTATTTTTATTTCAATTTCATTGATGTATGAGATTTGGATATTAATTAGGAATATTGTCGTTGATTGTTGATCTTCTATCTAAACTCACCTTTGGGCTTTTTGTTCTTAAGATTAATAAAATTTATTTGATTGTGTTTTATTCGATTTATTTGTGATTCAATTTCGATTCTTCATAACTTGGCAACAAACTAAGAGGGTGAGCCAAGTCAAAAGCATCGATTTAGACTAACGAGATTTAGGAAAATCGATAGGTAGAGAGTTGAATAAAACTGGTAAAGTTGTGTAACGAGAGATCGAACATAGATTCTCGGTAGGTTAATAGATAACTTTAGAACTAATTTAAGTTTTGGACCAATTGCGGATTGAGATATCACAATTCCCATAATTTGAATTAGGGATTATTAATTAGGGTTATGCATTATAACTCGAGAGAGAGTAATTCACCCTAGGACTATCTAGGCCCTTTAAGTTGGAAATTACATAATTGGGTAGATTTTCTTTAGTTTCAAATTAATTCCCCTTTCTCTCAATTAGTCACTTCTAGGTTGAGTTTTGGATTATTTGTGTGAGCTGGCTAGAAGAAGAATAAGAGATCAAGAAAGCACAAATGATCGAGGAATTCCAAAGAAACATCGATCAAGAAGTCAACCCTGGCAGCCAACAATAGAGGACCATCATGGATTTTATGAGGCCAGGGTTCAATCATGTGAACCAAGGAGTCGCTAGACCGCCTGTTCAAACAGTTTCCTTTGAAATTAAGCCATCCCTCCTAAACATGCTTCAATAGAATGTCAAATTCTATGAACTTGTAAATGAAGACCTGAACATTCACATCGTGAGTTTTCTCGAGATCTGTGATACTTTCCGGTATCACCAGATGTCAGAAGATACAGTGAGAATTAGGCTGTTTCCTTTCATAATTAGGGATAGAGTGAAGGCTTGGTATCATTCACTGAGCTCGCTAACATTACGACATAGGGCCAGCTAGTCTGTGCCTTCCTAGATAAATACTTCCCACTAACAAAGACCACCAAAATTATTAAGGAAATTACAAACTTCTAATAAGGTGACAAGGAGTCTATTTGTGAAGTATGGGAGCGTTACAAGGACCTGCAGAGGAGAAGTCCACACCACAATTTACCCAAGGAGTTCTTGCTGCAAACATTTTACAATAGAGTGAACCCACATACTAGAGGCACCATTAAGGCAGCATCAGGAGGATCGTTAATGAGAAAGACGGTCGATGAAGTAGAAGAATTAATAGAGGAGATGGCTAACAATAGCCGTTTATGGGCTAGTGAACATAGTAGGTAACCTACTAACTTTAGGGAGCAGAAAGGAGTTATTATTGTCGATCAGATGACTGAAATGCAATCTAAGATCGATAACTTGACGAGATAACCCAATAATATGAAGACGTCACCCTCAGCTACGGTAAAGGCTGTGTAATTAAAGTGTAAGCTATACGGCCAATTGGATCACGATATGGTGGGTTGCTATATGATGAGAGACGATAACCTGGAGCAAGTTAATTATATGGGGGCCCAATTTGGACATAGAGGGGGTATTAATCCTAACTTTAACACATATAATCCTGGGTGGAAGAATCACCCAAGCTTCTCCTGGTATAACAACAAAAATGGAGGGAAGTTCAAACTCTAAAAACAATCGAGCTTCCAACAGGACAAAATAAGCTCGATGGATTCAAAATTGGATAAAATTTTGGATAAGATAGGAGGAATGGAGGAAGCACATAAGAAACTCGAGAGTAAATTCGATCAAGTCACAAAGAATCATGCTTCATCTATCCACAATTTAAAAGTCCAAGTGGGGCAGCTAGCAAAAGCAATGTCAACTCGAAATGCTAGAACTCTTCCAAACAACACTGAATTGAACCTGAAGGAACGTATTATGGTTATAAGCCAGACTTAAGACGAGGATTTGGAAGAGGTAGACAAAGGAGAAGGTTAAGTAGTTAAAAATAACCTTCCAATTGAGACTGTCAGCAAATCGGTGCAAGTAACTCGACAGATATTCCCGCACTAATTTTCTGCTCAGAAGGAATTATATGCCAAGAGGGAAGCAGAAACGTTACAAGAAATCGAGTTAAATATAGTCGAGGAAGTGAAGGAATGATACAAGCTAATATAAAATTTCAAGAATCCGTCACATGGAAGGGAAAGGAGCAAATACTGGAAGACACCCCTAACATAGTGAAGAAGGATGATCCAGGGGACTTTTTCATCCCCTGTAGTATCAACAAGATCATTATAGATAGGGCGTTCACAAACTTAGGTGCGAGCATAAATGTGATGCCCTACACACTCAGTTTTAAATTGAGGTTATGAGAGTTAGTACCCCAAAGTTTTTTATTAAGACGGCCAATAGAACTTCACTTAGACTGATGGGAATCATACAAGATGTGCCGGTCAAGGTCAATAATTTTATCTTTCCCATGGATTTCTATATTTTGGGTATCAATGCAGATGAGGATACTCTAATGATTCCTAGACGACCATTCTTAGCCACTGTTGTTAAGTCAAGAGGACTTCACGATTATTAATTTTGGTGACAATCAAATAATAATAATATTAGAAAGAAATGAACTAGTTTGATGAGTGTGTTAAGTGTGCAGAAAAACAAAGAAGAAGTGAAAAACACAGAAGAAGCGGCAAACACAGAAGAAGTTGAAAACACAGAAGAAGTGAAAACACATAAGAAGAGGAAAACACAGAAGAAGTGAAAATATAGAAGAAGAGGAAAACACAGAAGAAGTTGAAAACACAGAAGAAGAGAAAAACACAGAAGAAGGGGCAAACACAAAAGAAGTTGAAAACACAAAAGAAGCACAAAACACAAAAGAAGCGTCAAACACAGAAGAAGTTGAAAACACAGAAGAAGTGAAAACACAGAAGAAGCAGAAAACACAGAAGAAGTAAAAAACACAAAAGAAGTGAAAAACACAGATGATGCAAAGAAGAAGATATGCTAGTACGTCAGACAGTTAATTAGTTGGAGTTAGTTATAGAACTCAACTGAATAACAGATTCTACAAGAATTAAGAAGCAATTATCAAGATTCAAGAAGCAGTTGGAGACTTAGGCTATATATACTAGTCATAGTCTAAGATTGAACAATCTTAATCTTTTAATCTTTTGAGTTTTCAAGTGTTTACTTACAAAGAAAAATTATGTATTCAAAAGTGCGATACTAGAGAGCAAACCCTACTGTAACAAAA